>ML275078.1:0-67709 GCA_005239495.1 Nicotiana undulata | reverse complement strand
TTTTTAAAGAAAATTATTTTTTGAAAATAATAAAGGATTTTGAAAATGAATAATTATGTGAAAGTTGTGTTACCAGGCCCATATTATGGCTCCGGAGCCCGGAACAGGTTTATTATATGTTATGTGACTTATCTGTGAAGTTTGGTGTAAAACGAACTTGGAATGACGTGTTTCAGATCAAAATTGGAAAAATTAAGCTTTATGAAGTTTTAAGAAAATTCTCAGAGTTTTGAGGTTTAATTCGATGAATTTGATGATATTTTGATGATTTAAATGCTTGAATAAGTCCCTAGGATGTGTTGGGAGTCGTGTGTGTTTTTGGTTTTGAGACCCGAGGGCTCGGGTGAGTTTCGGGTAGTTAACGGTATGAGAAACTTAGGAAAAATCTGGTATTTTTGCTGCTTTCTGGTGTTTGATAAAACACTCTATGCGATCGCACAGAGTTAGAGTGGGGGCCTGCGATTTTGTTCAGTGCGAACGCACCATTCAGGCTGCGATCGCAGAGGGGTCTTGGGGAGTTATTGTGCGGACGCGGGGTGTGGTGTGCGACCGCACAGGGTCAGCATAGACCTGGGGGCTGGGTAGCATAAGACTTGTGCGATCGCGCTCTTGCTCCTGCGATCACGGAGCTTAAAGTCCCATACACTGTGCGATTGCATCCTTCCTTTCGTGTATACTATACGGGATTTTCATATTTTCATCACTTTCTCCGTCCTCCAACCTCCATTGAAGACCCCCAAGCCAATTCTTCCTCCATAGCCTCTTGGGTAAGTGTTTCTAACATCGATTTCTTCCATTTTTATACCATAATCACTAGAATCTAGGCCTAAATTCCTAAAATCAAGTAGAAATTAGGGGTTTTGGGTAGAGTTAGGTTTTGGGAAATTTTGGGTAGTTCAACCCCAATTTGGGGCCGGACTTCACAACAAATATATATTCTAACTCGTGGGGGTATGGGTGATCGGGTTTTTGTCCGAGCCCCGTGTCTGGACCAAGTGGGCTCGGGGTCGAATTTTGGAATTTTTGGATGAATGATAGGAAATGTGTATTTAGGCTATGGGATTGTGTTATTGAGTCATTATTGATATACTTAAGTTAATTATGCCTAGATATTGTTGTTCCGGAGTTGAATGCAAAAGTAAAGGCGGTGTTAGAAGGTTGATTTCTATATTTTGGACCCGAGGTAAGTGTCTTGCCTAACTTTGGTGAGGGAATAGGTATTATTTGCTATGTGCTAAGTGAATATCATGTTCATTGCATAGGTGAGGTGACGAGTACCTATGCAATGTGTGTCAAGCATGCCCGTGAGTCAATTTTGATAGAAATTGTAGTGTTTCTTCCATGTTTATCTTATTATGAGATTGTCTCTACTTGGTAGTTTATTCTGGTTGACAGTATTGGTTGTTGAGATTAAGAAGTGTTGATACGATTGAGAATCCAAGTGTAAAGTATACAATTGAAGTGATTGGTTATAGCTGAGACCCTTGCCAGGCATTTATTGAGTTATCAACTGATGTTTTCCCCTTGCCGGGTGATTTGAACTGTATATTTCCACTATGTTGTACTCCTTGCCATTATATATGTCATTGTTTGGTGAGGAAGAGTGTAAAGCACGAAGGGTGATGTCGTGCCATGATTCACATTGATTATAAGCACGAAGGTTAATGTCGTGCCATGGTTTACGTTGATTAAAAGCACGAAGGGTGATGCCGTGCCATGATTTATACCATTTCGCATTATACATTGCATTGTGAGGAAGAGAGTAAAAGCACGAAGGGTGATGCCGTGCCATGATTTATACCATTTCGCATTATACATTGCATTGTGAGGAAGAGAGTAAAAGCACGAAGGGTGATGCCGTGCCATGATATTTGATTACATTGCATTGTGAGGAAGAGAGTAAAAGCACGAAGGGTGATGTCGTGCCATGATATTTGATTACATTGCACTGTGAGGAAGAGATTAAAAGCACGAAGGGTTATACCGTGCCATTATTTACATTTCTGGTACTTGTACTTGATTCGTTAGCTATTGTGTTAAATTGCCTCCTTTGTTTACGTCTATATGTCAATTTAACTGCTTCATTTCACTTGTTCCCATTAACTTCTCCCATACCCCATGCTTATCTGCCTATCCCTGCGTTTGTCTGTGATATATCATGTAGAACTGTACAGGTAGATTACCGTTGTCTGGTCTAGCCTCGTCACTATTTCGACCGAGGTTAGGGTCGGCACTTACTCCGTACATGGGGTCAGTTATACTGATGCTACACCTGTACTTCTTTATGTTGTGCAGATCCCTCAGCCGGACCCAGTGGACATCGTTAGAGGGAGTATCCTTCAGTCCACCTCGGAGATTGCAAGGTAGACCCGCAGACGTTTGTAGGCCTTGACGTCTCCTCTATCCCTTTTTCTTCCTTCCTGTCTTTTTCATTTATTTCCAAAGACAGTTGTATACAGTTATTGTTCAGCCCTTGGTTGTAGTAATCTTTTAGTATGTTCGTAAGTTAGTGACTCCAGATTCGGGGATTGTTACGATGTATTGTACTTGTTTAAATCATTTAGTCCTGTTTTTATCTATTTCCGCTGTTAAATTGTAATCTATTTTTGGTTAATTCTGTTAATTCGGTGTTATCATGTTAGTTTAACTGCACATGTTGGCTTGTCTAGCGGGTTCAACGTTAGACGCAGTCACGGCCTGAAGGTGGGAATTCGGGTCGTGACAAACCAGAAGCACCAGCCTCAGAACCTGTACAATTAAGTACAGAAGTGCAACATGAGTACATATTAAATAAATATGTACACAGTGAGTATCCCGTCTAATCTCTAAGAAGTAGTGACGAGAGGTCGACTCGATACTCACTAAGATCCAACAGTAATAATATAAAGCAGGATATAACGGAATGCAGTAGACATGGGAAACAGTAAGCAACAGGTACATTTCAAGTACAGAAATCAAGGAAAAACTACTGAAAAATAAGCAACAATGTACACTTTCCTTGTTCCCAAGTATCTGTCGAGCCAATATCACTGAAACAGTACCAAATACTCACGCGCACACAAGGATAAGACAGCCGGTCGGAGTCATAAGGATAATGTATATGCACTGCCGAGGATCGAATGACTCGTCAAAAACTCACCCGAGCCCCTCGGGATCCCGTCCGAAAGCACTGGCAAGTATGTATTCATGATACGGACTCGCTCGAATTTCCGAAACGTGAAAAACAACAACAAAACTCAGAATTTGACCCCAAAACCAAATTGAATAAAACTTAAGAACTTCAAGTTCTTGATTTCTATAACGATGCGCCGAACCAACCTATACTACTCGGAATGACTTAAAATTTTGCAAGCAAGTCCTAAATGACATAACAGAACTATTCCCGGTCTCGAAATTCCGTTCGGACCTTGACAACATAAAATCACGTTCCAAACCAAATTTCAAACTTAAGGAAATCCTGATTTCCATATTGGGCGCCGAAATGCTCCCGGGTCATCAAAAACCCGTTCCGAACATACGCCCAAGTCCGAAATCATCATACAAAGCTACTGAAACTATCGGAACTCAATTCCGAGGTCGTTTGCTAAAAATGTTGACCGAAGTCAAACTTGGCCAAAAAGGCCAACCTTAAGGAACCAAGTGTTCCTATAACACTCTAAACACTTCCAAATCCCGAACCACCCGTCCCCGCAAGTCATAAATAAAGAGAAGCCGCTATGGGAAGTTTTATTTAGGGAAACGGGGTCCTAATACGCAAAACGACCGGTCGGGTCGTTACATTCTCCCCCTCTTAAACAAACGTTCTCCCTCGAACGGGTCTAGAATCGTACCTGAAGTGCTGAATAGCTGTGGATATCTGCTCCGCTGGACCTTTACCGCAGAAACTCTCTTGGAACTCAACTGGCGGTCCTGCCTATTAGTAATAGCAACTGGCTCCTCCTCGTAGCGCAACTTCTCATCCAACTAAATAGTGCTGAAAGCAACCACGTGAGAAAAGTCGGCATGATACCTCCGAAGCATGGATACATGAAAGACCAGATGAACTCCTGATAAGGCGTGAGGTAAGGCAAGCTCATAAGAAACCTCTCTGAATCGTCTCAACACCTCGAAAGGACCTATAAATCTGGGACTCAACTTGCCCTTCTTCCCGAATCTCATAATGCACTTCATCGGCGAAACCTTCAGTAGAACCTTATCTACCTCCATAAATGCTACATCCCGCGCCCTCTGATCCGCGTAACTCTTCTGTCTGGACTGAGCTGTGCGGAGCCTCTCCTGAATTATCTTCACCTTATCCAAAGCATCTCTCACCAGATCCGTGCCATATAACTTAGCCTCGCCAGACTCAAACCACCCGATAGGAGAACGACATCACCGACCATACAAAGCCTCAAATGGAGCCATCTCGATGCTGGACTGATAACTATTATTGTACGCAAACTCCGCCAAAGGCAAGAGCTGGTCCCACTGACCCTAAAAATCAATCACACATGCCCTGAGCATATCCTCCAATATCTGAACCGTACGCTCCGACTGGCCATCAGTCTGGGGGTGAAATGCTGAGCTGAGATCTATCTGACTGCCCATCTCATAGTGCAATGCTCTCCAGAAGTGCGAGGTAAACTGAGGACCTCGATCTGATATAATGGACACCGGCACACCGTGCAACCGGACTATCTCCCGAATGTAGATCTGGGCTAGCCTCTCAGAAGTGTAAGTAGTAGCCACAGGAATGAAATGCGCCGATTTGGTCAATCTATCCACAATGACCCAAACCGCGTCAACCTTCCACAAAGTCCGAGGCAACCCAACCACGAAGTCCATAGTGATGCGCTCCCATTTCCACTCAGGAATGGGCATCTGCTGGAGTAGGCCTTCTGGCCTCTGATGCTCGTACTTAAACTGCTGGCAATTAAGACACCTAGCCACATACTGCACAATGTCCTTCTTTATCCGCCTCCACCAGTAATGCTGCTTCAAATCACGATACATCTTTGTCTCACCCGGATGAACAGAGTACCGAGAACTGTGTGCCTCCGCTAAAATCCTCTCCCTTAGGCCATTAACATCAGGAACACACAAATGGCCCTGGAGTCTCAAAACACCATCCTCGTCCAAGGTAACCTCCTTGGCCCTGCCCTGGACCACTGTCTCCCGAAGCTCTGCTAAGCACGAATCATCAAACTGTCGAGCCTTAATCTCTCCCAATAATGAAGACTGAGCAACCACATGAGCTAGAACTCGACGAGGCTCCGAAAGATCTAATCTCACAAGGCGATTAGCCAAGGAATGAATGTCCAAGGCTAGAGGTCTATCCTCAGCTGCAATGTAGGCCAAGCTACCCATACTCTCTGCCCTCCTGCTCAAAGCATCTGCTACCATATTTGCCTTGCCCGGATGATACAGAATGGTGATATCATAGTCCTTCAACAACTCAAGCCACCTTCGCTGCCTCAAATTAAGTTCAATCTTCTTGAATAAGTGCTGCAAACTATGGTGGTCGGTATAAACCTCATAAGACACACCATACAAGTAGTGCCTCAAAATCTTCAGAGCATGAACAATTGCCGCCAACTCTAAGTCGTGCACATGGTAATTCTTCTCATGAACCCTCAGCTGACGCAAAGCATAAGCAATACCTCTCCCATCCTGTATCAACACACATCCCAACCCAACGCGTGAAGCATCGCAATACACAGTATACATCCCAGAACCGGAAGGCAATGTCAGAACTGGTGCTGAGGTCAATGCTGACTTGAGCTTCTGAAAGCTCGCTTCACACTCGTCGGCCCACTGAAACGGGACATTCTTATGAGTCAATCTAGTCAATGGATCTGCAATAGAAGAGAATCCCTCCACAAATCAGCGATAATAGCCTGCTAGACCCAGAAAGCTCCTGATCTCTGTAGCTGAAGTAGGACGCCGCCAACTCTGCACTGCCTCAATCTTCTGTGGATCAACCTTGATACCCTCTCCGGATACCACATGCCCCAGAAATGCCATAGACTCTAACCAGAACTCACACTTGGAGAACTTAGCATACAGCTTCTACTCTCGCAAGGTCTGAAGCACAACTCTCAAATGATGCTCGTGCTCACCCAAGCTCCGTCGGTAAATCAAGATGTCATCAATGAAGACAATGACAAAGGAATCAATATACGGCCGGAATACTCTATTCATCAGGTCCATGAAAGTTGTTGGGGCATTAGTCAAGCCAAAAGACATCACCAAGAACTTGTAATGGCTATATCTGGTACAAAATACAGTCTTCCGAACATCTGAAGCCCAAATCATCAGTTGATGATAACTCGATCTCAAATAATTCTTAGAAAACACATGAGCACCCTGCAACTGGTCAAACAAATCATCAATGCGCGGCAGAGGATACTTGTTCTTAATAGTAACCTTATTCAATTGGCGGTAATCAATACACATCCGCATAGACTCATCCTTCTTCTTCACAAATAGAACTGGAGCACCCCATGGCGATACACTCGGCTTGATGAACCCTTTAGCCAACAACTCCTCAAGTTGCTCCTTCAACTCCTTCAACTCTTTAGGAGTCATTCGATACGGGGGAATGGAAATAGGCTGAGTATCTGGAGCTAAATCAATACAGAAATCAATGTCTCGATCTGGAGGCATGCCTGGAAGATCTGAAGGAAATACATCGGTAAAATCTCGAACAACTGGAACCGAATCAATAGTTGGGGACTCGGCGGTGGTGTCCCGCACATAAGCAAGGTAAGACAAACAACCCTTCTCGACCATATGTCGAGCCTTCAGGAAGGAGATGACCTGGCTGGATGCACTAACTGAAGAACCTCTCCACTCCAGCCTCGACGACTCAGGCATGGCTAAAGTAACTGTCTTGGCATGGCAATCCAGCACGTCATGATAAGGAGAAAGCCAATCCATGCCTAGAATGACCTCGAAATCTACCATGTCGAGCAATAGAAGGTCCGCTCTGGTCTCGAATCCACAGAAGGAAATCACACAAGACCGATGGACCCGGTCTACCACCACAGAATCACCCACAAAAGTGGACACATATAAAGTAGAACCCAAGGACTCACGAGGAACATCCAAACAATGAGCAAATAGTATTGAAACATATGAATACGTGGATCCTGGATCAAATAAGACTGAAGCCTCTCTACCACATACTGAGATAATACATGTGATCACGGCGTCTGAGGCCACTGCATCTGATCTAGCCGGAATGACATAAAATCTGGCTGTAGCACCTGAAGACTGAGCTCCCCCAGAGTTAACCGGAGCTGACTGACCCCCTCCTGACTAGCCTCCCTCTCTAGGTCGACCCCTGTCGACCTGTCCTCCACCTCTAGGTGGTCGGACTGCTGGTGCTGAACCCATAGGCTGATAACCCTGCTGCACTGCCTTGCCCCGATATCTGGGACAATGTCTCTTCATATGGTCTGGATCTCTGCACTCAAAACAACCTTCGGGTACTATAGTCTGCTGCCCGGAAGAGGAAGAACCCTGAATGGACGAGAAGCGATGTGGACCCTCTGGCATAGCACTGAGGTATGAACTGGAGGATCTCTGGTGACTGGAGTAGCCACAAGGTAAACTCTGGATGGCTGGAGGACGGTAGGAACGCTCTGGCATGGCACTGAACTGAGGCCTCGCTGAACCACCTCGATGAGGTAGTGGAGGTGATGAATATGAAGACCTGTTGGGTTGACCACCCCCGAACTGACCTCTGCTCCTAGCTAGAGCATCCCTGAAATCCCATGAGAACCTGGCCCTCTTGTCCTGCTGACCCTGCTCCTTGCTCCTCGATTGATAACCCTCGATCTTGCGAGCAATCTCCACTACGAGCGGATAAGGAGTATCCATCTCCACCTATCGAGCCATGGTGGACGTAATACAAACCTACGCACCCTTTCGGCAACTGTAGGCAATATCATGAGTGCATGGCGAGATAGATTTGAAAACCTGGCCTCATAATCCGTCACCGATATCTGGCCCTGCTCTAGCCGCTCAAACTGACCCCGCAGCTCTTCCCTCTCTGATGGTGGAATATATCTGTCCAAGAACATATGTGTGAACTGCTCCCAAGTAACCGGAGGAGAACCTGTTGGCCTGCTGAGTATATAATACTGCCCCCACCTGCGAGCTCTGCCCTCTAACTGGAATGTAGTGAAGTCGACCCCATGAGACTCCAAGATCCTCATGTTGTGCAGTCTGTCCCTGCACCTATCGATGAAGTCCTGGACATCCTCACCTCGCTCACCCCGAACACTGGAGGGCGCAGTCGAGTCCATCTATCCAACATCTTCTGTTGATCGCCCTATGCAATTGGTCTGGGCTCTGGCGTTGCTGCTACAGGCTCGATCCCACCCACGGGAGGTGTACCCGGGGTATGGTGTATTGTTGCTGCCTGTCATGCGGCCTGAGCGGTAGGGGTATGGAATTCCCCTCCCGCCTGAGAAGTGGTAGGATCTGCTGGAAATAGGTCAGCATGGGATATGGTGTCCATGAATCTCATTATACGGCCCATGACCTCCTGGAAGCCCGACGCCATCATAAAGTCTACTGGATCAGGAGCTACTGGAGGCACCTCGTCCTGCTCCTCTAGGGTAGGGTCCCCTGGTGGTGCGACTGGTATAGCTCTGGGACACCCTCGTCCCCTACCTCGAGTAGGTGCTCTACCCCTGCCTCTACCACGACCTCGAGCGGCGGGGGTAGCGTCATCTCCCAAATTAGGAACATCGGATGCACGCGTCCTCACCATCTGTGAGAGAATAAAAGAACAAGTTTGAGTATATCATCGATTGCACGATAAAATATGAACAAAGAGAGGTTTCCTAACACCCTATAGCCTCCTGAAGATAAGTACAGACGTCTCTGTACCGATCCGCAAGACTCTACTGGGCTTGCCCGTGAATCGTGAGACTTACATGAACCTAGAGCTCTGATACCACGTTTTCACGACCTGAAATCCTAACTCAGGTCATGATGGCGCCCAACAACGGGGTTAGGCAAGCCAACATAAATTTCACTAAGTGCTCTTCCTTAATTTGATTAAAAGTTCAACATTGACCACATTTGACAAGTTAAAACATGATATCTAAAGATAATAACCCAGTAATAGATAAAATAGCCATAAAGAAACGTGAGCTGATATACGAGCATATATATGTACAGATCAAAATCTCAAAATAACTACTATGTGTGTGTGCCAAGAACTAGTGTCACGAGTGTCACGGGCATACTAACAGGATAACCAAAAGATAGAATATACAATCCCACTGTCTGAATAAATAGACAGGAAACAAATGTAAGGAAACTCCATGGTCCAGAAGGAAGCAGCTCACCGTGAAGCCAGGTCCACTATAGTCAATATCTAGCTCCGGTGTGATAACCAGAAGCACCAGCCTCAGAACCTGTACAATTAAGTACAAAAGGGCAGCATGAGTACATATTAAATAAATATGTACCAAGTGAGTATCCCGTCTAATCTCGAAGAAGTAGTGACGAGAGGTTGACTCGATACTCACTAAGGTCCAATAGTAATAATATAAAGTAGGATATAACGGAATGCAGTAGACATGGGAAACAGTAAGCAACAGGTACATTTCAAGCACAGAAATCCAGGAAAAACTACTGAAAATAAGCAACAATGTACACTTTCCTTGTTCCCAAGTATCTGTCGAGCCAATATCACTAAAACAGTACCAAATAGTCACGCACACACAAAGATAAGACAACCGGCCGGAGTCATAAGGATAATGTCTATGCACTGCCGAGGATCGAACGGCCCATCCCAAAAGTGCACCTTTCAATCCGCCGTGGCGTACGGCCCGCTCCCATGAGAGTAGGGGAATCACACTCCGCTCGCGGAATGTAAATTGCGAAGTGTTCACAAGCACATACAATATCATTAAAACTTACCTTTCATAACAATTTCCTTCCAATTATCCAAATCCATGAAATCTCAAAGAATCAATGTTAGGCATAACATGAGTTTATAACACATATGATGTTTCAAGGAAGAATATAAGGCATGTTGTGGGCCTAACTACTCGGACATTACAATAATAGTCTCTACGTACGGACTCTCGTCACTTTGTACGCACGTAGGCCCCAAAACAAGTGCACATAGCATATAAATCACCTATGGGGACAATTCCCTCTTACAAGGTTAGAAAGGAAACTCACCTCGTGCCGAATCTACCCCCTCGGACGAAGGATGCGCCCGAAACTCTGATCTCTACACACGAGGACTCACAACTGGACAAATATGGTATAATTATATCAATTCAAGCTCAAGGTAGAGAAATTATCCTATTTATTCAAAAATTTAACATTCTTGAAGAATTCCCAAAATTCAACCCCGGGCCCGCACGCTCGGATTTTGTACATTTTCGAAGGAATCACTCACCCATAGCCTAAGGATCATTAACATGTAGTTTCTACTTGAATTCATAGCATTAACTGAACAATTTGCTAATTTATTCAAGAACCCTAAATTTACTACCCAATTCTTGATTTTTCCATAATTTAGTAGTTAATTCAAGTTGAAATCCATGTATGAAACTAGTGTTGAAGTGGAATTAACTTACCTTGACAGCAGCTAGGTCGTGGGACACTTTCTCCAAACTCCCAAGCTCTCAAATGGTGGACTCTTATGTTAAGAAACGAAAAATCCCGAGTTTTTGAAGAAGATATACTGCCCAGCTGCCCCTTCATCGCGATCGCGACAAGGGGCCCTCGATCGCGAAGGCCAATGGCCCAGGCCCCCTGGGGCCCTTCTATGCAAACGCGGTGGATAACCTGCGATCGCGAAGAGTAAACGGGCCTGGTGAATGCGAAGACATGGTTGCGATAGCAATGGTCAGGGATCCAACCCATCACGGACGCGGAGACAAGGACGCGATCACGAAGGTCAGGGACCCAACCTACCGCGATCGCGGAGAATATTCTGCGAACGTGTAGAGCATTCAGCAGCCCAGCCCAATTCCTTCTTCGCGAACGTGGACCCCCTTCCGCGATCGCGAAGAAGGAAACCAGACAGCAAAAATCTGGTTTTTTTTAACTTAGCTCCTGGGGTCCAAAACTCACCCGAGCCCCTCGGGACCCCGTCTGAAAGCACTAGCAAGTCTGTATTCATGATACGGACTCGCTCGAATTTCCGAACGTGAAAAACAACAACAAAACTCAGAATTTGACCCCAAAACCAAATTGAATCAAACTTAAGAACTTCAAGTTGATTTCTATAACGATGCGCCGAACCGACCTATACTACTCGGAATGATTTCAAATTTTGCAGGAAAGTCATAAATGACATAACAGAACTATTCCTAATCTCGAAATTCCGTTCGGACCTTGATAACATAAAATCACATTCCAAACAAAATTTCAAACTTGAGGAAATCCTGATTTCCATATTGGGCGCTGAAATGCTCCCGGGTCATGGAAAACCCGTTCCGAACATACGCCCAAGTCCGAAATCATCATATGAAGCTACTGAAATTGTCAGAACTTAATTCCAAGGTCGTTTGCTAAAAATGTTGACCGAAGTCAAACTTGGCCAAAAAGGCTAACCTTAAGGAACCAAGTGTTCCTATAGCACTCTAAACACTTCCAAATCCCGAACCACCCGTCCCCACAAGTCATAAATAACGAGAAGACGCTATGGGAAGTTTTATTTAGGTAAACGGGGTCTAATACGCAAAATGACCGGTCGGGTCGTTACATATTTGGGGGAACAATGAAGTGGTAATTGTTTAGTTACTTCCAGTATTTATTTGATTTGCAGTTACCTTTAATGTTTACTGCTTTATCATCCGCGTATGCCTATTGCTTTTATCATATCCTGTTAAATTATATTGTTGGACTCTAGTAAGTGTCAAGTCGACCTCTTGTCACTACCTCTCTGAGGTTAGGCGGGATACTTATTGAGTACACGTTGTTTTCGTACTCATGCTACACTTGCTATGAATTTTTATTGCATAGGTACTTTCATAGAGATGAGGCTGGTTTGGAGACTTAGGCGAGTTGCATCATCCGGAGGCGATCCGCAGCTGACAGAGTCTCCCTCGTATTGTATTCATTTTATTTTAATTTTCCTTGTCCAATTGTATTTCGGATAAGCTTTGTAGTATTTGTAAAATTCTTAGAAATTGCTCATGTACTTGTGTCACCGGGTTCCGGGATGTGTTTGGGATTTACTTTAATAAATTAAATTGTTTACCTATCGTATTTATTTAATAAATTTCTATTTGCTCATTGGGCTGTAAGTGAAAGGTAACGATTTCGAAATTGTTAAAACCGGAATTGCTCATGTACTTGTGTTGTGGATGCTTTTGGGATGCAATTTGGGGGTGAGCCCAATGAAAATGTTGAACAAACTCCTAATGATGATGCAAAACATTTTTTGAACAGTTAGAGGAAGCTAGTCGTCTATTAAAGGAAGGAAGTCGGCACTCTGAGTTGTCTGTTGCATTTAGATTACTAAGTATAAAATCTGATTGGAATATTTCTCAAGCAGCCATGGACTCTTTCATTGACCTTATGAATGAACTAGTTGACCCTGATATCAACTTACCTGGTGATTTCTATAAGGCAAAGAGATTGGTTTCTAGGTTAGGACTTTCGTCAATGAGAATTGATTGTTGTGAAGATGGTTTCATGTTATATTAAAAAGATGATGCCAATTTAAACAGTTGTAAATTTTGCGATAAGCCTCGTTTCAAGAGGCTTTCCTGCGGGAATATGGTCGCTATCAAGGCGATGCATTATTTACCTCTTATACCTAGGTTAAAGAGGTTATATGCTTCGATGAAATCTACTTCTCATATGAGATGACACTTTGAAAATAGAAGACCACCTGGTGTTATGTGTCATCCTTCAGATGGAGAAGCTTGGAAGAACTTTGATAGGACATATCCAGATTTTGCTAGTGAACCAAGGAACATTCGGTTAGGTCTGTGTGCATATGGCTTCACGCCTTTTTCTGTATCTGCGACACCATATTCATGCTGGCCTGTCTTTCTTACACCTTATAATCTACCACCCGAGTTGTGCATGACTAGTCCATATATATTCTTAAATTGTATTATCCCCGGTCCACGTAATCCGAAAAGTTTGATTGATGTATATTTGCAACCTTTGATTGATGAGCTAAAACAATTGTGGTACGATGGTGTTGAAACATATAACATATCAACCAAGCAAAATTTCAATTTGCGTGANTAGCTTGTCCTTACTGCATGGAAAATAGTAAAGCGTTCACTTTGAAACATGGCCGAAAGAAATCATGGTTTGATTGTCATCGTCAATTCTTGCCTCCTGATCATGAGTTTAGAAGGATGAAAAATGTATTCAAAAAGAATAAAATGGAGTATGATTCTCCACCTCCGATACTATAAGGTGAGTAAATTTGGGAGAGGGTCCAGAACTTCAGTAAAGTTACTGAAACTCCACCTTATAGATTCCCCGGATACGGTGTTACTCATAATTGGACGAAACAGAGTATATTTTGGGAGTTGCCTTATTGGAAGGATAATCTTCTCCGTCACAACCTTGATGTCATGCATATTGAGAAGAATTATTTTGACAATTTGTTCAACACAGTGATTGATGTTAAAGGTAAGACAAAGGATAATCCGAAGGCTAGAATGGACTTACAACAATATTGTAGGCGGCTTGAATTATACTTGCAGACGGAAAACAATGGTAAGATATTCAAGCCTAAAGCAATTTACACATTCACTTTGGAGGAAAGACGGCAAATTTGTGATTGGGTAACGAAATTGAATATGCCTGAGGGTTATGCGTCGAATCTTGGAAAAAAAGTTGATATGGAGGTAGGGAAGTTGAGCCATTTGAAAAGTCATGACTGTCATGTTTTCATGGAGACCTTAGTGCCTATTGCATTTTGTGGCTTTCCTGAAAGAATCTGGAAACCCATCACAGAGATTAGTTTGTTTTTGAAAGACTTGTGTTCTTCCTCATTAAGGGAAGAAAACCTACTCCGGATGGATCAGAACATTCGTGTAACATCTACTAAGATGGAAAAGATATTTCCATGTGTTTTTTTTTATGTGATGGAACACCTTCCAATCCACCTTGTACACGAGGCAGGACTTGGAGGGCCTGTTCAATACATATGGATGTATCCCTTTGAGAGGTAATATTATAAGTTTCATGTAATTTTCTGCTTTATTTGAATGTTCTTGGCTAACCTGAAATTATGTAGGACAATTGGAAAATGCAAACAATTTGTTAAGCAGAGGAATAAGATTGAAAGATCTATATGCGAAGCTTATCTTGCAAAGGAAACTTCTCATTTTTACTCTTATTATTTTGAGAGTAAGGTGAGATGTGCTAGGAATAGGCTCAATAGGAACACGGTCGAATGTGTGAATGATCCATTATATCCACTTATGTCCATATTCAATCAACCAGGTCGATGTTCTAAGGATGTTAGAAAGAGAAGTTTGAGTGATATGGAGTACAAGTCAGCTACACTTCATGTGGTACTAAATTGGCTCGAAGTTGTACCATTTCTCAAGTAAGTATTGATTTAGTAGTTATCAAAATATAAAATTTAATGTGATTACATCTCAATGCAACTACTAAAAATATTTGATGTGTCACAGTCACTTCGTGGGTCAATTTGGCCATGATGCTGTATATACGGGATTTGATACGTGGTTCAAACAATTTGTAAGTGTATCCTTATAATATTCTAACACTATTTAGGTAAACAATGTTTGGAAGTTACGCTAACTTATGAATGTTTTTAACAATATGTAGGTAAATGTTCCAAATAATAGTGTAAATCAATTTTTGAAAAATATATCTTGGGGACCTGGGCTTCAGGTCACAACAATGTCTAAGTACGTTGTGAATGGTTATAAGTTTCATACATAGGATTTCTCTAAAAATAAAAATAGCAACAACATCGGGGTGTGGGTTCAAGGAGGTGATGGCAACCAAGTTGGAGATATTGATTATTATTGTAACGACCCGACCGGTTGTTTTGCGTATTAGGCCCCGTTTCCCTAAATGAGACTTCCATAGTGGCTCCTTGTGATTCATGACTTGCGGGGTCGGGTGGTTCAGGATTTGGAAGTGTTTAGAGTGCCATAGGAACACTTGGTTCCTTAAGATTGGCCTTTTTGGCCAAGTTTGACTTCGGTCAACATTTTTAGCAAACGACCTCGAAATCGAGTTCCGACAGTTCCAGTAGCTTCGTATGGTGATTTTGAACTTAGGCGTATGTTCGGGACAGATTTTCGATCACCCAGGAACATTTCGGCGCCCAATATAGAATTAAGAATTTCCTTTAGTTTGAAATTTGGTTTGGAATGTGATTTTATGTTATCGAGGTTCGAACGGAATTTCGAGATCGAGAATAATTCTGTTTTGTCATTTATGACTTGCCTGCAAAATTTGGTGTCATTCCGGGTGGTATAGGTCGGTTCGGCGCATTGAAAGCGAATTCTAGAACTATAAGTTCAAAGTTTGATTCAATTTGGTTTTGGGATCAAATTCTTAGTTTCGTTATTGTTTTTCACATTCCAGAAATTCGAGCGAGTCCGTATCATGAATACAGACTTTCCAGTGCCTTTGGACGGTGTCCCGAGGCGCTCGAGTGAGTTTCGGACTCCTCGGAGCTAATTCTAAAACACCAGATTTTTCCTGTCTGGTTTCCTTCTGTGCGATCGCAGGTGAGCTAATGCGATTGCATAAGAGGAATTAGTAGTGGGGAGAAAATGACATGTGCGATCACACAAGTCTGTCCGCGCTCGCACTGGGTTGGGCTGTGGCCTGGCCCACCCAATTTTCTCTCTCTACGATCGCATCCCCCTCCCCCGCGATCGCATAGGCCTAGCCAACTAGCCTTCCACGATCGCATTTCCCCCTCCGCAGTCGCACAGTGGACCTTCAGGGGTCCTGGCCATTTGGCTTGTGCGATTGCACTGCCCCAGCTATGATCGCACACAGGGGGCAGCTGGGCAGTGTTAGTTTAAACACGGGAATTTCCCATTTCCTCCATTTCTTTCCTCCATTAGAGACCTTGAGAGCTTGTGAAAATTGCTACACGACCTAGCTGCTGAAGAGGTAAGTTAATTCCACCCTAAAGTTAGTTTAATTCATGAATTACTAGCTAAATTACCTACTTAATTATTGGGAAATCAAGAATTGGGTAGTAACTTAGGGCTCTTGAGGAGTTTGATGAATGACCCATAAATTTGCCATGAAATCAAGTAAAAATCATATATTAACGATCCTTAGGGCATGGGTGAGTGTTTCCTTTGAGGATTTTTGGAATCCGAGCGTGCGGGCCAGAGGGGCGGATTTTAGGATTTCTTCAAGAATAGTGAATTGGCTAAATTCATAAAAGAATTTCATGTTTTGAATATAATTTGATATATTTACGTATCGATTGGTTAGTTTCGAGTCCTCGAGAGGCAAGTTTGGAGTTTCGGGCGCGTTCTTGGTCCGGGGAGTAGATTCGACACGAGGTGAGTCTCCTTTCTAAACCCGTAAGAGGTAATTGTCCCCATAGGTGATTTGTATGCTATGTGTAATTGTTTTGGGGGCTACGTACGTACAAAGTGATGAGGGTCCGTACGTAGCGGCTATTATTGTTACGTACGGGTAGTTAGGCCCACAGCATGCTTTATATTCTTTCCTGTAATGAATTATATGTTATGAAATCCTAACGTATATAGTATGATTCCTTGAGATTTATGAGATTTGATAAATTGGAAGAAAATGATTATTGAAAGGAAATGTTAGTATTATTGTGTGTGCATGTGACCGCTTCGCACATTTACATTCCGCGAGTGGAGTGTGATTTCCCCCACTCTCATGGGAGCGGGTCGTACGCCACGGCGGATTGAAAGGTGCACTTTTGGTTTGGGCCCTTCGACCCTCGGCAGTGCACAAATGAGATTATACTATGGTAAGAATGCACTTACGGGACGAGCTGTTCGATCCTCGGCAGTGCGTAGATATTTTCCGTATGACTCCGGCCGGTTGTCTTAATCTTGTGTGCGCATGACTATTTAGTATTGTTTCGTGGATATTGACTTGGCGGATATTTGGGGAAAAGAAAGCGGACATTGTTTTTTACTTTCAGTATTTACTTGGATTCCTGTGCTTTATACGTATCTGTTGTTCATTGTCTTACATGCCTACCGTTTTTATTATACCATGTTATATTATACTATTGGACCTTAGTGAGTGTCAAGTCGACCTCTCGTCACTATTTCTTCGAGATTAGACGAGATACTCACTGAGTACATATTTATTTATGTACTCATGCTACGCTTCTGTACTTAATCGTACATGTTCTGAGGCTGGTGTATCTGGTTACCATATTGGAGATAGATTCTGATATAGTGGACCCGACTTCACGGTGAGCTGCTTCTCCTGACGATCCTCAGCAGCACCATGGAGTTTCTTTTACTTATTTTTCCATCTACTTATTTCAGACAGTGGGAATTGTATATTTTTATCTTTGGTATATCCAGTTAATATGCCCGTGGTACTCGTGACACTAGTTCCTGGCACACGCGTAGTAGTTACCATGGATTATAGACTGTATATATTTTTGACTCACGCCTCTTTACGACTACATTCGGATTAAAATTAGTTAATTATCTACTCAATATTGTGTTTTAAACCTCATAATTTGGTATATGATGAAATATTTAATCAAATAAGAAAGAAACCTTGGTTAGATAAGTGTTGGCTTGCCTGACCCCACTGTTGGGCTCCATCACGACCTAAGTTAGGATTTGGGTCGTGACAACATGGTATCAGAGCTCTAGGTTCACGTAAGTCTCACGAGTCACGAGCAAACCCAGTAGAGTCTTGAGGATCAGTATGGAGACATCTGTACTTATCTTCAGGAGGCTATAAGGTGTTTGAAAACCTCTCTTTATTGATATTCTATCGTGCAATAGATGATGTACTAAAGCTCATTTTTCTATTCTCTCACAAATGGTGAGGACACGTGCTTCCGATGTTCCTGACCCGGGAGATGCCGCTACCCCACCGTCAGAGGCCGTGGCAGAGGTTGGGGAAGGCACCGACCCGAGGTAGGGGATGATGGCATCCCATATCTATCCCAGTTGCACCACCACTAGGGGATCCTATCATAGAGGAGCAGAACGAGGTGCCTCCAGCAGATCCTGCTCTAGTGGACTTCATGACGGCGACCGGCTTCCAAGAGGTCATGGGCCGTATGATGAGGTTTATGGACATCATCTCCTAGGCTGGTTTATTTCCAGCAGACCCTGCCACTTCTCAGGCGGGAGGGAGAGCCCAAACCCCTACCGCCCAGGTCATAGGACAGGCAGCAGCAGTTTATCATACCCCGGGTACACTGCCCGTGGGTGGTATCCAGCCTGTAGTAGCAGCACAGGAGGCCAGACCAGCTGCGGACGATGATCCACAAAAGTTATTGGATAGATGGACTCGATTGCGCCCTCCAGTCTTTGGGGGTGAGCGAGGCGAGGATGCCCAGGACTTCATTGACAGGTGCAGGGACAGACTACACAACGTTGAGGATCCTAGCGTCCCATGGAGTGGATTTCACCACATTTCAATTGGAGGGAAGAGCTCGCAGGTGGTGGCAGTCCTATATTCTCCGCAGGCCAGCAGATTCTCCTCCTTTCACTTGGGAGCAGTTCACGCAGATATTTCTGGATAGATATACCCCACCCTCTGAGAGGGAAGAGTTGCGGCGTCAGTTTGAGCAGCTGGAGCAGGGGCAGATGTCAGTGACGTATTATGAGGCCAGATTTTCAAAGTTGTCACGCCATGAACTTATGATACTACCCACTGATGATGAGAGGGTGCAGAGATTTGTGGCTGGGTTGCACCCAGGTATTAGAGCCACCATGGCCCGAGAGTTTGAGATTGGTACTCCTTACCAGCTCGTGGTAGAGATTGCTCGCAAGATCGAGGGTTACCAATCGAGGAGCAGGGAGCAGGGTCAGCAGGACAAGAGGGCTAGGTTCTTCGGAGATTTCAGAGGTACCCCAACTAGGGGTAGAGGTCAGTTTAGCAGTGGTCAGCCTAGCAGGCCTTCATATTCAACACCTCCACCACCTCCCCGAGGTGTTCCATCGAGGGCTCATTTCAGCGCTATGACAGAGCGTTCCTACCGTCCTCCAGCCATTCAGAGTTCACCCAGTGGTTATTCCAGTCAGCAGAGATCCTCCAGCCCCTACTTCAGTACTATGCCAGAGGGTGCACATCGCTCTCCGGCCATTCAGGATTCTTCTTCGGGGCAGTAGGCTATGGTACCTAGAGGTTGTTATGAGTGTGGGGATCTAGGTCATATGCAGAGACATTGTCCCAGTTTTTGGGGCAAGGCAGTGCACCAGGGTTATCAGCCTATGGGTCTTGCACCAGCAGTCCGGCCACCTAGAGGTGAAGGACAGGTCGGCAGGGGTCGTCTTAGAGGTGGAGGCCGGTCAGGGGAGATGAGTCAGCTCATGTTCGCTCCGGTGGGGCTCAGTCTTTCGGTGCTCCAGCCAGATTCTATGTTATACCGGCCAGAAGAGATGCAGTGGCCTCAGACGCCGTGATCATAGGTATTATCCCAGTATGTGGTAAATAGGCTTCAGAATTATTTGATCCAGGATCCACCTATTCATATATTTCAGCATTATTTGCTCATTGTCTTGATGTTCCTCGTGAATCCTTGGGTTCTCTTATATATGTGTCCACTCATGTGGGCGATTATGTGGTGGTAGACTGGGTCTACCGGTCTTGTGTGGTTACATTCTGTGGGTTCGAGACCAGAGCGGAACTTCTATTGCTCGACATGGTTGATTTTGAGGTTATTCTAGGCATGGATTGGCTATCTCCTTATCATGCTGTTCTAGATTTCCATGCCAAGACTGTTACTTTATCCATGCCCGAGTATCCTAGGCTGGAGTGGAGAGGTTCCTCAGTTAGTGTAGCCAGCTAGGTTATTTCATTCATGAAGGCTCGGAATATGGTCGAGAAGGGTTGTCTGGCCTATCTTGCTTATGTGCGGGACACCACCGCCGAGGCCCCGACGATCGATTCAGTGCCAGGTTTTCGAGAGTTTGTCGATGTTTTTCCTTCAGATCTTCCGGGCATGCCTCTGGATCGTGATATTGACTTTTGTATTGATGTAGCTCCAAGAACTCAGCCTATTTCCATTGCCCCGTACCGTATGTCTCGGAAGGAGCTAAAGAAGTTGAAGCAGCAGCTTGAGGAGTTGTTGGCTAAGGGGTTTATCAGACCGAGTGTATTGTCGTGGGGTTCTCCAGTCATATTGGTTCATAAGAAGGATTGGTCTATGCGGATGTGTATTGATTACCGCCAGTTGAACAAGTCACCACTAAGAACAAGTATCCACTGCCGCGCATTGATGATTTGTTTGACCAGTTACAGGGTGCTAAGGTGTTTTCTAAGATCGATTTGATATCGGGATATCATCAGTTGAAGATTCGGGCTTCAGATGTTCCGAAGACTGCTTTCCGTACGAGATATGGCCATTATGAGTTTCTGGTGATGTCCTTTGGCTTGACTAATGCCCCGGCAGCATTCATGGACTTGATGAATAGGGTGTTCAGGCCGTATATTGATTCCTTTGTCATTGTCTTCATTTATGACATCCTGATTTACTCACATAGCCTGGGTGAGCACGAGCAGCATTTGAGAGTTGTGCTCCAGACCTTGCAGGAACAGAAGTTGTATGCTAAGTTCTCCAAGTGTGAGTTTTTATTTAGATTCTGTGGAATTCCTGGGGCATGTGATATCCATAGAGGGTATCAAGGTTGATCCACAGAAGATTGAGGTAGTTAAGATTTGGACGCGCCCTACATCAGCTACAGAGATTAGGAGCTTTTTGGGCCTAACAGGCTATTATCACCGATTTGTGGAGGGATTCTCCTCGATTGCAGCACCTTTGACTAGATTGACTCGGAAGAATGCCCCGTTTTGATGGTCTGACGAGTGTGAGGTGAGCTTTCATAAACTCAAGACAACATTGACCTCAGGACCTGTTCTGACATTGTCATCCGGTTCTGGGATGTATACTGTGTATTGCGACGCTTCACGCGTTGGTTTGGGATGTGTGTTGATGCAGGAAGGGAGAGTTATTGCTTATGCTTCGCGCCAGCTGAAGGTTCATGAGAAGAATTACCCTGTGCACGATTTAGAGTTGGCTGCGATTGTTCATGCTCTTAAGATTTGGAGGCACTATTTGTATGGGGTGTCCTGTGAGGTTTATACGGATCACCACAGCTTGCAGCACTTGTTCAAGCAGAGGGATCTTAATTTGAGGCAGCGCATATGGCTTGAGTTGCTGAAGGATTATGATATCACCATTCTTTATCATCCGGGTAAGGAAAATATGGTAGCAGATGCCTTAAGAAGGAAGGCAAAAAGTATGGGAAGCTTGGCTTATATTGCAGCAGAGGAGAGACCTCTAGCCTTGGACATTCATCCCTTGGCTAATCTCCTGGTGAGATTAGACCTTTCAGAGCCTCGTCGAGTTTTAGCACATGTGGTTGCTCAGTCTTCATTAGTGGGGGAGATTAAGGCTCGGCAATATGATGATCCGTGTTTGGCAGAGCTACGGGAGACAGTTATTTAGGGCAGGGCCAAGGAGGTTACCATTGGCGAGGATGGTGTTCTGAGACTTTAGGGCCGCTTATGTGTTCCTAATATTGATGGCCTGAAGGAGAGGATTCTAGAAGGGGCACACAGTTCTCGGTATTCTGTTCATCCTGGGGCTACGAAGATGTATCGTGATTTGAAGCAGCATTTCTGGTGGAGACAGATGAAGAAGGACATAGTGGAGTATGTGGCTAAGTGTCTTAATGGCCAGCAGGTGAAGTATGAGCACCAGTGGCCAGGAGGCCTACTTCAGCAGATGCCCATTCTTGAGTGGAAGTGGGAGCGTGTCACTATGGACTTCGTGGTTGGGTTGCCTCGGACTTTGCGAAAGGTTGACGCGGTTTGGGTCATTGTGGACAAATTGACCAAATCGGTGCATTTCATTCCTATAGCTACTACATATACTTCTGAGAGTCCAGCCCAGATTTACATTCGGGAGATAGTCTGGTTGCACGGGGTGCCGGTGTCCATTATATCAGATCGAGGTCCTCAGTTCACCTCGCAGTTCTGGAGAGCATTGCATAGAGAGATGGGCACTCAGATCGATCTCAACATAGCATTTCATCCACAGACCGATGGTCAATCAGAGTGTACATTTCAGATATTGGAGGACATGCTCAGGGCTTGTGTGATTGACTTTGGAGGTCAGTGGGACCAGTTCTTGCCTTTGGCCGAGTTTGCTTACAATAATAGTTATCAGTCTAGCATTGAGATGGCTCCATTTGAGGCTTTATATGGTCGGGGATTTCGTTCTCCTATCGGGTGGTTTGAGCCTGGCGAGGCTAAGTTATATGGCACGGACCTGGTGAGGGATTCCTTGGAGAAGGTGAAGTTGATTCAGGAGAGACTCTGCACAGCATAGTCCAGATAGAAGAGTTACGCGGATCAGAAGGCACGTGATATATCATTTATGGAGGGAGACAAGGTTCTACTGAAGGTTTTGCCGATGAAGGGCATTATGAGGTTCGGAAAGAGGGGAAAGCTGAGCCCGAGGTTTATAGGTCCTTTCGAGGTATTGAGGCGAGTCGGAGAGGTTGCTTATGAGCTTGCCTTACCTCCCAGCTTATTAGGAGTCCATCCAGTCTTTCATGTATCCATGCTCCGGAGATATCATGCCGACTTCTCTCACGTGGTTGATTTCAGTACTATTCAATTGGATGAGAAGTTGGGCTACGAGGAGGAGCCAGTTGCAATTATTGATAGACAGGTCTGCCGGTTGAGGTCCAAGAGAGTTTCGGCCGTGAAGGTCCAATGGAGGGGCCAACCAGTTGAGAAGGCGACTTGGGAGTCCGAGGAGGACATGCGGAGCAGATATCCACACCTATTCAACATTTCAGGTACTATTCTAGACCCGTTCGAGGACGAACGTTTGTTTAAGAGGGGGAGAGTGTAACGACCCGACCAGTCGTTTTGCGTATTAGGATCTATTTACCTAAATGAGACTTCCCATAGCCTCTCCTTGTGATTCATGACTTGCGGGGTCGGGTGGTTCAGGATTTGGAAGTATTTAGAGTGCCATAGGAACACTTGGTTCCTTAAGATTGGCCTTTTTGGCCAAGTTTGACTTCGGTCAACATTTTTAGCAAACGACCTCGGAATCGAGTTCTGACAGTTCCAATAGCTTCTTATGGTGATTTCGGACTTGGGCGTATGTTCGGGACGGGTTTTCGATGACCCGAGAACATTTCGGCGCCCAATATAGAAATAAGAATTTCCTTAAGTTTGAAATTTGGTTTGGAATGTGATTTTATGTTATCGAGGTCCGAACGGAATTTTGAGATTGGGAATAGTTTCGTTATGTCATTTATGACTTGCCTGCAAAATTTGGTTTCATTCCGAGTGGTATAAGTCAGTTCGACGCATTGAAAGCGAATTCTAGAACTTTAAGTTCAAAGTTTGATTCAATTTGGTTTTGGGGTCCAAATCTTAGTTTCGTTGTTGTTTTTCACATTCCGAAAATTCGAGCGAGTCCGTATCATGAATACAGACTTGCTAGTGCCTTTGGACAGGGTCCCGAGGGGCTCGGGTGAGTTTCGGACTCCTCGGAGCTAATTCCAAAACACCAGATTTTTCCTGTCTTGTTTCCTTCTGTGCGATTGCAGGTGAGCTAATGCGATCGCATAAGAGGAATTGGCAGTGGGGAGAAAATGACTTGTGTGACCGCACAGGTCTGTCCGCGTTCGCATTGGGTTGGGTTGTGGCCTGGCCCAGCTGATTTTCTCTCTATACGATCGCATCCCCTTCCCTCGCGATAGCATAGGCCTAGCCAGCTAACCTTCCGCGATCGCATTTCCCCCTCCGTGGTCGCAGAGTGGACCTTCAGGGGTCTTGGCCATTTGGCTTGTGCGATTGCACTACCCCAGCTGCGATCGCACACAAGGGGAAGCTGGGTAGTGTTAGTTTAAACACGGGAATTGCCCATTTCCTCCATTTCTTTCCTCCATTAGAGACCTTGAGAGCTTGGGAAAATTGCTCCACGACCTAGCTGCTGAAGAGGTAAGTTAATTCCACCCTAAAGTTAGTTTAATTCATGAATTACTAGCTAAATTACCTACTTAATTATTGGTAAATCATGAATTGGGTAGTAAGTTGGGGCTCTTGAGGAGTTTGATGAATGACCCATAAATTTGCCATGAAATCAAGTAAAAATCATATATTAACGATCCTTAGGGCATGGGTGAGTGTTTCCTTCGATAATTTTCCGAAGCCGAGCGTGCGGGCCCGGGGGCGGATTTTAGGATTTCTTCAAGAATAGTGAATTTGCTAAATTCATAAAAGAATTTCATGTTTTGAATACAAATTGATATATTTACGTATCGATTGGTTAGTTTCGAGTCCTCGAGAGGCAAGTTTGGAGTTTCAGGCGCGTTCTTGGTCCGGGGAGTAGATTCGGCACAAGGTGAGTCCCCTTTCTAACCTCGTAAGAGGAAATTGTCCCCATAGGTGATTTGTATGCTATGTGTAATTGTTTTGGGGTCTACGTACGTACAAAGTGACGAGGGTCCGTACGTAGCGGCTATTATTGTTACGTCCGGGTAGTTAGGCCCACAGCATGCTTTATATTCTTCCCTGTAATGAATTATATGTTATGAATTCCTGACGTATATAGTATGATTCCTTGAGATTTATGAAATTTGATAAATTGGAAGAAAATGATTATGGAAAGGAAATGTTAGTATTATTGTGTGTGCATGTGACTGCTTCGCAAATTTACATTCCACGAGCGGAGTCTGATTTCCCCCACTCTCATGGGAGCGGGTCGTACGCCACGGCGGATTAAAAGGTGCACTTGTGGCTCGGGGCGTTCGACCCTCGGCAGTGCACATATGAGATTATACTATGGTAAAAATACACTTATGGGAGGGGTTTTTTGGTCCTCGGCAGTGCATAGATATTATCCTTATGACTCCGGTCGGTTGTCTTAATCCTGTGTACGCATGACTATT
Source organism: Nicotiana undulata (assembly GCA_005239495.1). Taxonomy (NCBI): domain Eukaryota; kingdom Viridiplantae; phylum Streptophyta; class Magnoliopsida; order Solanales; family Solanaceae; genus Nicotiana; species Nicotiana undulata. Next base: position 42,609 of record ML275078.1, on the reverse strand, counting down.
TGGTACTGTTTCGTGGATATTGACTTGGCAGATATTTGGGGGGAAAGAAAGCGGACATTGTTGTTTACTTTCAGTATTTACTTGGATTCCTGTGCTTTATACGTATATATTGTTCACTGTCTCACATGCCTACCGTTTTCATTATAACTTGTTATATTATACTGTTGGACCTTAGTGAGTGTCAAGTCGACCTCTCGTCACTACTTCTTCAAGATTAGACTGGGTACTCACTGGGTACATATTTATTTATGTACTCATGCTACGCTTCTGTACTTAATTGTACAGGTTCTGAGGATGGTGCATCTGGTTAGCATACCGGAGATTAATTCTGATATAGTGGACCCGGCTTCACGGTGAGCTGCTTCTCCTGACGATCCTCAGCAGCACCATGGAGTTTCTTTTTCTTATTTTCCCGTCTACTTATTTTAGACTGTGGGAATTGTATATTTTTATCTTTGCTATATCCAGTTAGTATGCCCGTGGTACTCGTGACACTAGTTTCTGGCACACGCGTAGTAGTTACCATGGATTATAGATTGTATATATTTTTGACTCACGCCTCTTTACGACTACTTTCGAATTAAAATTGGTTAATTATCTGCTCAATATTGTGTTTCAAACCTCATAATATTGTATATGATGAAATATTTAATCAAATAAGAAAGAAACCTTGGTTAGATAAGTGTTGGCTTGCCTGACCCCGCTGTTAGGAGCCATGACGACCTGAGTTAGGATTTTGGGTCGTGACAATTATGTTGTGCTCAAAGAAATAATTGAACTAGAATATTCAGGTTGGACATATAAGAAATTGATACTCTTTAGATGCAAGTGGTTTGGCCCACATCCAACAAGAGGTACAAAAGTACACAACCAATACAACATAATTGAGGTTAATCATACGAGGGAGTATGATCGCTATGATCCTTTCATAATTGCACATAACGTTAGGCAAGTGTATTATGCTCCTTATCCATTACAGCGGAAAAAGTCTGATTGGTGGGTTGTAATTAAAACTAAGCATGTAGGTAGGGTGGAAGTCGAGAATGTGTTAGATGTTGCTTATCAAAACGATATCTCTAGTGTTCACCAAATAGTGGACGAACTTTTAGAAAATTATTTGGAACATCCTGCACACATATTGGAAGAAGTTGATATAGATGAAGTAACAATTATAGAAAATGAGGAAGAAGAATCAACTGATGAAGCTCAAACTAGTGAGGAAGAAGAATTCTCGGACGAGGAACAATACGTCGATGAACTTTAAAAAGTTGGTTTCTGTAATAACTCTCGTTTTATAGCTAGTTTCTTATATGTTTCAATCTAAATATGTATTATATTATGCAGATGACAGGCAAGGGTCAAGGTAACAATGACCCTACTGGTTCTCGGGGTCAAGGAAAGGCTAGTAAGGGAAAGAGGAGGGTAGGAGATAATCCTCCATCTTTTCCACCCTCTTCAGAGATGCCGATGCCTGCACCTATGTCTTATCCTCCACCCGATGGCTATTATGAGCTGCCATAGCATCACCAACCCTACATCTTTGTGCAGACACTAGGTCTTTCATCACAGGGCCATATGACTGTACGTCTGTCATACAGTCCAGCTGCCTCACGACCACATGGATCACATCTATCCGTGTCACAGCCACGGGGGTCACAACCATCAGCATCACAGCCATCTATATCACAACCGCTTGCGGTCGATCCAGCTATGTCGCAGTCACAGGGATCACAACCATCTTCATCAGCGACTCCATCTATTTCAAGCCTTCACCTGCGAGATAGTAGCTCTGACCCCCCCTACACCTTCCACACATGCCTCTAATGTACAAGTTTCAGAGGGTGATGCTGATGATGACGAGGAGGTGCATTATAATTAGTATGGAAGGATCATCATAGTCCCTGAGAGTGATGGGTAAGAGTAATTTGTTATTTTTACATTTATTGTTTTCTACAGTTTGTACTAAGATATTAATTTATTTATTTTTGTTAACTTGCAGGTTCATCCCGAGTAATATTACTATGAGGATAATCACCAAAGCCACCAGAAAGCTTTATGATGCCCCCTATACGACTTGGAGTGAATTCCCATTCTCGCTGAAGAAGCAAATTTTTAATGAATTTAAGGTATAAATGTTCTTTTAAGCAGTATAATTATTTATATGTATGATATTTCCATATAATATTTAACTTTTGAAATACAGAGCAAGTGTGTATGGGAACACCGCTATAGCGCGGAAATGGCTGCAAATTCTAATCTCAAAGCTCGCAAGCGGTTGTCGCATAGTTTCTCCTTAGCTAGACAGTTCAACCAGAAGCCTGACTGGTTGCTTCAACATTTATGGGAGGATTTGCAAAGGAAATGGCTTACCGCAACGTTCTTACAGAAGAGCGAAAAAGGAAAGAAAGCTCGCGCATCCGAGAAGGGAGGCTCCTTGCACACTGGAGGTGTGATCAACCAAGGGACAATAAAAAGAAGAATGGTACGTAATTGATTAATTTATTTTAATTTTCAAAGTATATATATTTTGTTTATTAACTAAAATTTATGAGTTTTCAGGAAAAGAAGTTGGGGCGTCCAATGAAGCAAGATGAGTTATTCAAGGAGACTCATATTGTCAAGAAGAAGAAAGAGACGGATCAAGAAAGGTGGGTCGAGGGCCGAGCCTCGACTGTACATGTAAGTTTTCACTTTTCATTAAGTATTTTGATTTACTCTTATATAAATTTTGAAATACTAATTCAATGTAATTTTTCTTATAGGGTCGCTTCACAACTGACGTGGAAGAATTCATATGCAGTCATCCACCTAATGAGTCGGGCGAGGCAATCCAACTTTCGGACAAGGATGCTGAAAAATTATTGATGGAGGCTGCTGGCGGTGCAAAATAGGGGAAGGTATACGGGCTTCCTACTAAGAAGTTCCATCGCTATCAGTGTGGAATGCAAGGAATAGGGACTTCCTCGCAAGGCAATCAACTAGATGGGGAGAGCCTCTCCGATATGCGGGAGACTGTGACAAAGCTCACAACCGAGCTAGAAGCATCCAAGGAAAGAGAAAAGCTTAGAGATGCTCAGTACGTTGGCATGAAAGCTCAGTACCATGGCATGCAAGCTCAGCTCAAAGCTCTCCTAGCTTCTGGAGGTTTTCCGATTCTCCGATCTCGCGAGTCATCGCCAGAGGCTCAACTTGAACGTGAGCGTTCCTTCCGTCCTCCCCGTGCTAGTTCCTCCCGTCCTCCCCGTGATCGTTCTTCTCGTCCTCCACAAAATGACCCTTCTCATTACCTTCTTGTTAATGAAGATTCATCAGACGATGATGATAATGATGTTTAACAAAGCAGTCCTTAGTTACTTTTATATACTTTGAACTAGACAATAGAACCAGTTTTTGAATGGGCTTGTAATAAGCGTTAACTTAGTTTTGTTAGTTTAATGTGTTAATACTATTGAACTTTATACTTTGTTGGTTTTAATGTTGTTGTTAATGTTATTGTTGTGTTGTTGTGTTGTTGTGTTGTTGTTGTTGTTGTTGTTGTTGATGGTGTTGTTGTTGCTATTGTTGTTGTTGTTGCTCTTAATAGGATTTGGTATGCTGGCAGATGGTGTAGCAGCCAAAACAGGCAATTTGGTCGCTTTTCTATTTAAATTTTTTTTTCTGGGCAATAGCGACCAAGGTTGGTCGCTAATTAACCCAGATTTCCAGAATAGCGACCAACTTTGGTCGCTAAATTTATATTATTAAAATATTAAAGCGACCAAAGTTGGTCTCTATATTTGATACCCGAAACCAAAGTTGGTCGCTAATTAGCGACCAACTTTGGTCTCTAAGGTAAAGGGACCAACAAAATAGCGACCAAGCCAGTTTGGATGCTTTTTGGTCGCTTTTTCACTGTTTAGCGACCAACTTTGGTCGCTTTTGGTGATCGCTTTTTCCCGGATTTTTAGTAGTGTATATTGTTTCCAAAAACATATAATGTCTTCATGATACATCACTGAAACGTTTTACTACTAATTAAGTTTCTATAGTGTGTTGTGCTTCCTTTCTTAAATTTTTCATTACATTCTGCATTGCTATAAATTAATTATTTTGACCCTTATCTCTTTGCGCTGACAAACGAAGTGTAAGAATAAATGAAAATGTGATAGGGGCACATCTTCTCAGATTAAAAAAATGAACACGAAGGGAAAGCTAAGAGCAATTTTCTTCCATTTTAGTCGAATTGGAAATTCTGGAAGGCTGTACTAACGACTTTTACATATGAAAAAATCAAACCATTTGAGAGGATCATAAGAGACACCGTCAAGATAGTGCATCTCAATAAGACCATGAGGATATAATAAGGTTTACTGTCGTAACTTCACTTATTATTTATTTATCTGTTGTACTACCCTTTGTGGTTTCTTGTGATCACAAACTATAATATGTCTACATGTTATGATTGAAATAACATATATATAAATGTTAAAGTGTTTTTGTTTTGCTAAAAAGGCAAATGGGAATGTATAATGCATAAAATCATGTAAAATTTACTAAATAATATGTGTAGGAATATATTAAGATATATCTATACGTGAAAGGTGACATTTTTTTAGATAATGAGACTCTCTAGATAAGTGTGTTCCTTCGTTAATAACTAATTTTAATAAAACTACTTGGCCATTTGGAAAAGATATTTTTTTTTCAAATTTTTCGTAGCATAAATATTGTTAAGAGAATAATCATGCATACATCGATTTGTTAACTCTCAATGCGTTTCTACAATCATTAGGCTATTGTTATTCATGACAAGTATTAGTTTAATTTAGTCTCTTTTTTAAGTTTAAATATTTACTCAAATCTATGTTCTAATATATCGGATAAATTTTATTAAATTATGTATTGCATAACTAGGCATACACGTGCAACTCATGTGACGAGAAACTAGTATATATATATAAAATTCACTAATATAGTATTTTGCTTTTGTTAATTTTCAAATACTAGGTATATACCCTCCAAGAACAAGACTTCAATACCGAAATTCTAAATTGTTGACGATGGTCTTTTCGGATGAGTCTTTATTTCTAATCGGAATGTTTTTGTGTCATTTATATAAATCTGATCTCCTAATATATATAATAAATAATACTATATTTATTTGTTTCTTTAGCAGTCTTAAGATGAATTTTCTATTACTTTAAGGAGTACTAATTTGAGTTTTTTTATTTTATTTTAATATTCCTTTGAATTTTTCATACATAGATATAAATCTTAAATATGCTGCAGAGGAATAAATTATGCAGAAGTACATATTCTAACAAAACCAAAGTTATGAACTAACGTATGTCTTTACCCTAAAACGGATAACAATTGAATTTATACGTGGTTTTAAGGACACATAATTTCACTTGGCACAATATGAGAAAATATGTAAATTGATATTGAAATTGACTGTAAAGGAAAATAAAATCAAACCAAATGAGATATGCAGCTTTGGCCCTCGAGATAAGTTACCCTCGAACTGAATGAGTGAGTTAAATGAGATATAAACAAAGTAACAGAATATTGAGAGCTTAAAGAGTAGTATATTGCTTTGTATTGTGTGAATCTGATCTCTTAACAAATGATTAGACCTCCTTTATATAGTAGAGGAGTTCTGTTTATGATATAATTCTAAATACAATAAGAAATCTCATGATTGGCTAATTAATCGGCCCTATCTTGATACGTGCCGAGATTTTCGGCCTTTTTTTACAGGTCTCGGGAAGGATATTGCAATGAGACCCCCTTCCGATGACTAAGAAATCCTTCCCCAGCCATCAGCTCCAAAGGCGGCTAAGGAGAGAAAGAGAAAGAGGGCTCCGAGTACCTTGGGCTCGGAAACAAAAAAAATCGGCAAGGAAGCCTCGTAAGACCAAGGCGGATACTGGTGCCACATCCTGTCATGCCCCAAAACCGAGGGGCATGACCGGCGCCTAACCGCGTGAACCGTTCAAGAAAGCTTAATTAGCCTTTCCTACCCTACTCGTTTCTCCCCGTGTTTATAGCATACATTATTTACATGAGGTAGCAAGAGATAAATCAAAAGCATATATATATATTCATAACATTAAGTCCACTTCCCTCTTTCACCCTTACCAACGTTAGATCTTCTAAGACATACATACTAATTACAATATTCACGATACGGAATTACGATTACGATTAAATCCAACCACTACCCAAAAAATATATATACACAACCTACATAAGTGTCTACGGAGCCTCTAAGAGTTCGGAGAAATGAACACAGACTTGCCGGCGACAAGGCCCCGACTATACCTCAAAAAGGGATAACATGTACAAAAGAGATCAGCATGTAACTACACACGGTCCCAGGAGGAAATGGGGCTCACCAGAACTGCTGAAGGGAGGAGGAGAAAGCACCACTATCGTCGACCGGCGCTACCTGCTAATGAACCACCTACATCCATTTAAAAGATGTAGCGGCCCCGCAAAAGGGGCGTTAGTACCATTAAATAGTACTAGTATGTATGAACAAACTCTACTCTAAACAGGATAAACATCAACATGCAATGATACAAATTGAGACATCACATAACAACTCACCGAAGTAGGGGAAAACACTAATAAAAGTCACCATGTTTCTTATCCCGTTTTGCCATCTTTTGGTTAATGATCTTTCAAGTTCAAGTGTTATTATTATTATTACTGAACCACCATGTCGTTGTCACACGGAGTCCGGTCTCAGCCCGACTGGCTAAGCCATCCTAGGCGAGGCACCAACAACATCATAACTCATATCATCACCGTGGCATTTTCACACGGAGCCCGGTATCTCACCGGCTGGATCCGGTCTCTCACCGGCGGGGTCATCACAACTAAAATAGTGAGGCAATAATAAATATAATATCTCAATCCGAATGTCTCCATGTGTACGGCATGGAGTTCGATCCCGGCCCGATCGGCTAGGCCATCTCACCCTAGGACATCACCCATCATTTCTTTGATATTTTAGTTCACTTTTATCATTTTCCATATTTTGATTCATATTTCATATCATTTCAATCATTTGATTCACATTTTATATGAATTCAATCGTTTGCATCTACCACACCCATCACATAAGAGGATTCACACACATAGTAAAGAAAGGAGCATAATGGTCACAATTCATACCCTTAAATAGCATAATGATATGGGAGTAACATGGAACGACATAGAAGCAAGAATTCCTCAACTTGACACATAAGACACATAAATTACATAGAGATTCAAACAAGAGAACCATACCCGGAAAGCGAACACCAATAGGTTTATCCTATGAAGATTAGAGTTAGCCATACATACCTCGATTTGGGATTTTTCCCTTAGATTTCTACCACAATTCACCGGACCTTCTAGCACCTTCAATCTAGTTCACAATGTGGCATAATTGAACTTAGAGTTAGGAATAATGATCATGTCTTGAACTCACTTGAGTGTTTTATCAAACACTAGGTGTTCCTTTAGATGGAATGGCCTCTTTTTAGTGAAAAATTACTCTAACCCATTTCCCTTCACTAGGTTATGAGTAGTTGGTTACATGCATGAAAGATTTCTACCCCCATCTTCATGAACTCACCTAACCATGTTTCATCTTAACAAAAATCTGGAAATTAAGGTTGATGGGGTAGAATCTTACCTCTTGTAGTGAATAAAATGGTGTCCTACTCGATCAATTCAAAGCCTGAGTAATGATGGTGGATCAAATTGATGAAGTTGGGACTATCTCTCACTAGAACCCACTCTCTCCTCTCTCTATTTTATCAGAAAATAATTAAAATTATGAGGGATGGGTGTTATATTAGGCTGGGGGTCGAGTTTTAGAAATTAGAAAATAGGAGCCCTGATGCAGGTTTGCGGTCCGGAATGCGATCGCGTTCCGGTGATGCGGTCCGCAAACATGCCGCATTATTGGCCTTCAGCTGGGCCAGAAAGAAAAGGAATCTGCTCGGGTATGCGGCAACTATGCAGTCTTCATACCAGTTATGTGATCGCATAGTGCCCTCATAACTCCCTCCGCAAAACTAAGGTGAAATTACGCGACAACTATGCGGCCTGCATACATGATATGCGATCGCATTTTGGGTCGTATAGTTGTCCTCAAAATGGACAACAATCTAACCAACTATGCGACCACTATGCGGTCCGCATATGTGATGACCCAAAAGGTCATCCTGTGTAAATTTGACTTAAACTGTGTTCCGAGATCCCAAAAGCCTCTGTTAAATCTCACCTCGATGTGCGTGCGCAGCCCGGACGCGTAATCGGGAAGCCTTTATGTGAAAACTTGATAAAGAGTTGAATCTATAATAATTAATTAATTAAAGTTGACTTTGGTCAAACATTGTTTTGGTAAACGGACCCGGACCCGTGATTTGATGATCCCGGAGGGTCCGTAGGGAAATATGGGACTTGGACGTATGCCCGGAATCAAATTCCGACGTCCCAAGTCCGAGAAATGAATTTTTAAAGAAAATTGTTTTCTGAAAATAATAAAGACTTTTGAAAATGAGTTTTAATGTGAAACCCGAGTTACCGGGCCCGTATTATGATTCCGGAGCCCGGAACAGGTTCAAAATATATTATATGAGTTATCTGTAAAAATTGGTAAGAAACGGACTTGGTTTGACGTGTTTTGGATCAAAAATGGAAAATTTGATAGTTTATGAAGTTTGAGAAAATTCTATGGATTTTTTAGTTTAATTCATTGTTTTTATGTTATTTTGGTGGTTTAATTACTTGAATAAGTTCGTAGGATGATTTTGGAGTCGTGTGTATATTTCTGAGTCCCGAGGGCTCGGGTAAGTTTCGGGTAGGCGTCGGAGTGCTAAAATGTTAGAATAATTTGGTGTTGGGACTGAGTTCTGGTGTCTGGTGTGATACCCTTTGCGAACGCGGACAAGGGCCCGCGAACGCGAAGGGTAAATATTGTGGCCTGGGATTTTTCTCTACGCGAACGCGGAGCATTGGATAGTGTCTTTACGCGAACGCGTCCCTAGGGGTGCGAACGCATAGAGTTAGGCTAAGGTCTGGGGGCTGGGTAGCTTTTGTTCTTCGTGAACGCAGCCATAGGCTCGCGAACGCGTAAGCCTGTGATGCTAGACCCTCGCGAACGCGGCCTTGGCTCCGCGAACGCAGAGATCACAGTAGGTAACCCTCGCGAACGCGGCCAAGGGCCCGCGAACGCGAAGGGTAAAATTGCCCAGTGATTTTAAAAGCTCAAAACAGAATAGTTACGGGATTTCTACCATATTTTCACTACCCTCCTTCTTCCCCACACCCTATAGGCGATTTTTTAAGAGTTCTTCCTCCATACCTTCATAGGTAAGTGTTCTTTACTTCGTTCTCTTTCGTTTCCATCAACTATTATTAGATTCTAGGCCTAAAATCATGGATTAAAAGGTAGAAATTAGGGATTTTGGGTAGAGTTAGGGCTTTTGGAATTTTTGGGAATTCAACCTCGTTTTGGGGTCGGATTTCAAAATAAATTGTATATTCGGGCTCGTGGGGGAATGGGTTATCGGGTTGGCCCGGGGTCAAATTTTGGTATTTTTGGAAGAATGATGGGAAATGTATAATTAGACCTTGGGATTGAATTATTGAGTCATTACTAATATTATTGAGTCGATTATGCTTAGATAATATCGTTTCGGAATTGGATTCGAGAGGGAAAGCAGTGCTAGAGGCTTGATTTGCATTTTTGGAGCCGAGGTAAGTGTTTGGTCTACCTTTAGTGAGGGAATAGGTGTTGAGTCATATGTGATACTTGTATTATCATGTTCAATGTATAGGTGAGGTGACGAGCACCTATGCATTGTTTGTCAAGCATGCCCGTGAGTCTAATTTTGTGAATTACCTGTTATTATTCCGATGTTTATTGTGTTTTGAAGTAGTTTCCTTTGGAAAGTTGTTGAATTGCTGAGATTATCCGTTAAGTACTTGTGATATGATATTTCAGTCGAGGACTAAATTCATTACGTTATATACTTGTAAGGGATTGGTTATAGCTGGGTCCCTTGTTGGGCATTGTTATTATATTAGTTGATGTTTTCCCCTTGCTGGGTGGTTTTGAATTATATTCCATGTTGTTAAATTCCTTGCCAAGCTGTCATTTGTTGTTGATTTGGGTGAGGAAGAGTGTAAAGTACGAAGGATGATGCCGTGTATTCATCTCATTCATTTCACACATTGCATTGTGAGGACGAGAGTAAAAGCACGAAGGGTGATGTCGTGCCATTATTTATATTGCTTTCATTTACACATTTCATTGTGAGGACGAGAGTAAAAGCATGAAGGGTGATGTCGTGCATTATTTATATTGCTTTCATTTATACATTGCACTGTGAGGACGAGAGCAAAAGCACGAAGGGTGATGCCGTGCCATTATTTATATTGCTTTCATTTATGCATTGCATTGTGAGGATGAGAGTAAAAGCACGAAGGGTGATGTCGTGTACATTCTTGTTTGAGTTATTATGTCCTGTTGACTTGATTCTTTTGCATTACTGTTGCTCAGTTACTCATAGTCTCTTCTCACTTGTTACCTCATTACTTTTCCCCGTATTACCATGCTTAACTGCTTATTTCTTGCCATTTTCTTTGGTATATATTATAGAACTGTACAGGTAACTTGTTGTTGTCGTGTCTAGCCTCGTCACTACTTCGCCGAGGTTAGGCTCGGCACTTACTCAGTACATGGGGTCGGTTGTACTGATGCTACACCTGCACTTCTTTATGTCGTGCAGATTATGCAGCCGGACCCGGTGGACATCGTTAGAGGGAGTATCCTTCAGTCTATTTCAGATGACACCGAGGTAGTTCTGCAGGCGTTCGTGGATCTCGGCGTCACTGTCTAACTTTCATTCTGTCATCTATGTATTTCCAGACAGATATATCATTTTATTTCAAACTGTTGTCTTTAGCTAAATCTTAGACTGGTTCGTGAGATTGTGACTCCATTTCTGGGTTTTGTACTTAAAGGGATTTCTTCGTTATTGGCTATTGATATTTAGAATTTTTTAAGCTTCCGCATTTTCTTCATAATTATCTAGTCAGTGTTTATTACTTTCACTTGTTAATAAATCAATTCAGTTAACACGTTGGCTTGTCTAGTGGGTGCAACGTTAGGTGCCATCAAGGCCTGAACTTGGGATTTTGGGCCGTGATAGCATACTTGATATGCGATTGCATAGTGGACCGCAGATTCGCACAACTGAAAAAATTCTATCCTCTAAGTCCTGGGGTACTTTTCACTCCATAAAGGTCCGATTTAAGAATTTCTATAGTTACATCAACATGGGGATCATTCCGGGAATCGTTTCTAGTTAAGAATTCTACGGGTCTTTACACATCCTCATACTCAATCCACCGATTATGGGATGAGTCCGAAGAAGAAGAAAAAGACAGCTCCAGGCTAGTAGCCCGTATGCGGGCTACTGCTTCGCTACAAAATCCCTCCAAACCGGAGGCAGCTGATGAGGGAGCTTTGGCCAAGGTCCCTGAATCAGAAAGATCCCGTCCCCAGCTAAGATGGTGGAGAGAGAGAGACTGGAGGTAAGGCTTTCCAAGAAATGGAAAAGTTCCCTGGGGTCGAGCTCGGAGTGGTTGATGTTTCGGAATCCCCCAAATTTTGAATACCATGATTCGAGAGGCCAACATGATGGATAGTCATCAGATCGATCTCCACGGTTTCTTCGATAGACTTGAAGCTGCTACTTCTGAGGACCAAGCTATGATGAACGATGTAGGGGCCGCTTGCTTGTTCAATGAGGCTCAACACGCTCTAAATCGGGTAATCTTCGAGAATCTCTTTCTTACTTCTTTTATACTTAGAATTGTAGATTATTCTTAACATCTTCTTCCTTACTTGCAGGCTTCGGTGTTGCAGCATGAAGCCTTTCTTAGAGTTTGATAAGAGAACAAGGCCGAGGTTCGGGGCCTTACTGAGGAAAGCGACACTTATAGGCTCCTTAGTGAGATGCTCCAGGCCAATTTGGTTGCATCTTGGGACGAACACACTGATATAGCCGAGCAGGTATTCCAAATACTTCATGATAGTGAAGATGAGTTAGAGATAACGACTAATGTTCCGATTATGTAGATCCGACGGAGCCTTGAGCAGATCGGACGGCTCGACAAGCCTGTGGACAAGATATGGGTTGAGGCTGAGGCATTCAAGAAAAACATGGATATTCTGGCCTCGAAGAAAGAGACCGTCCAAGAACAGTTGGATTCGGCCGAGACTCAGCTTCAATCCGCCAAAGAGAAAAACTCGATGCAGGCTAAGAAGATCAAGGATCTTCAGTCTCAGCTGGATTTTCCCACCAACATGCTCGAGGCAGCTATATCTGAGGTGACCGCGACCAGTATTAAAGCTGACAAAAAGGTGGCCTAATTCAAAATCGACGTCAAGGCCATCCAAACCAAGGCTAGAAGCATGATAGATCATGCAAAATGGAAAGCTCGGAGGGAATCCCTCGAGGACGCTCAAACCCAGGATTTCGATCATGGACGAGGTCGAGAATGCTCGAGCATAAGAAAACCAGGCTCAGAAGCTAGCCTTCCCCGAGGATCACTCCGATAGCCTCACTGAATTTGAAGATGGGAAGACCCCGAGGACGGAGATGTATCATCTTATGGAGACCAAGCCTCTTAAGACTTTTTTATTTTGTTCTTCTTTTTGCACTTTTTCTGAGATCGTTTTGGGCCGTTGTAATATATTTTGGAATTGGCCAATTTGGCCCTTGTAATGAAGATCATTTGATATATAAATACAAGTCTTTCTTTTCCCTTCTGGCTCTTAAGTTTTTATTTTCTCTGCTTTGTAATTTGTAATCACAAAGGTTGAAATGCCTTAGCATGAGATAATAAGGTTGTGTTCGAGGGTCCGAACAATCCTTGCATTTGTTAGAGTTTTTGGGGCTCGATATTATCGAAGCTTTTCTCGAAGTTGTCTTAAATTTGTGACGTTGCCGAAGGTAGCCTTTTAGAATCGGTTATGAAAGAATTTTTTATTTTTCTAAGTCAAATTTCATTACGCATTTAAGACGTCTCGGATCCATGTTAAATTGGTCGTAGCCTTTAGTACGGGATCTGCCCATTGGGCTCATTTTCCCATTTTGTTCGGGCTTGCCCGAGATAATAATCCCCGAGTGGGGTGGTCGTGGCCTTTAGAGGTCGGGGAGATGCCTATTAGGTCTTTTGTCCTAGAGGCCCGATAACTTGGACTGTTTCAGCTGAACGGTAGTCCCCGAGTGAGGGAGCGATCGTTCGCGTTTCGATTAATTACCCTTAGGCTCGTTATAGTACGAATCTCTTTAAGAGATGTAACGAGGAAAAAATTAAATCATAAGATGTTTGCAAGGAAAGTACTTCTCTTTATTCTTGATCGAAATAGTCATACATGCATACATGTTCAAGTCAGGGCTCGATCAATCTATGTTTGCATGGTTCGTTCTGATTGTTTCACCCTTACAATAAATCCTATCTATCGAGACCCTCATTTTATAAAGTATTTTCCTCACTAGAGTTGATATTGGAAGATAATGTATATCCGAGGGTATCCCCACCCTCCAGTATTCGAGGTTGATTGCAAAGGAACCTCGGATATTGTTGAATTGACCTTCGATGCCGATTCATAATGGGGCTTGATTCTAAGTTAGAACGTTTCATTGTTGCCTCGTTAAAAACCTCACAGAAAAACCCATTTGGGACAAAACCGGTCTAAGGAAAAAAGAGTGCAACACGTGCTTTCATACCTAAAGACTTCATTTTGTCTGCTGAACAATCCACCATCGCTTCTTGTTGACCACCTGCAAGTGTTAGTCTAAAACAGAAATGAAAATAGAAAGGGGTCGTACCTACAATAGTATCGATTTAGGTGTCATATGTTCCAATTTCTTGGCAGTCGTTCCCCATTCATCATTTCGAGCTTGTAGGACCCTTTTCCCGTCACCTCAAGAATCTGGTACGGTCCTTCCCAGTTTTGACTCAATTTTCCTTAGTTCGGATTTCGGTTGTTGAGGGTGACTTTCCTTAGCACTAAGTCCCCGGTGCCATAATATCAAATATTGGTTCTTCAATTGTAGTACCTCTCGATCCGTTGTTTTTGGGCAGCCAATCGGACGAGGGCGGCTTCGCGTCTTTCATCCAATAATTCTAGGCTCGTATTCATCGCCTCGTTATTTAAATCTTTTGTTGCATATCGGAACCTGGTGCTAGGTTCTCCGACCTCGAACGGTATTAGAGCTTCGGCGCCATGAGCTAATGAGAATGAGGTAGCTCTGGTACTAGACTTTGACATTGTACGGTATGCCGAAAGAACCTCGGGTAGGATTTCCTTCCATTTTCCTTTGGCGTCGGTTAGTCTCTTCTTAAGATTTTTGGATAATGGTTTTGTTGGTTGATTCGGCTTGTCCGTTCCTTCTAGGATGATAAGGTGTTGATAGGATTCTTTTGAGCTTGTGATCTCCGAGAAATTTGGTCACCTTGCTGCCAATAAACTTCTTTCCATTATCGCACACAATTTTGGAGGGCATCCCGAATCGACATATGACGTGGTCCCAAAATAAAGTCTATAACTTCTTTTTTCCTGACTTTCTCGAAAGCATGTGCTTCAACCCACTTAGAAAAATAATCAGTCATAAATAAAATAAATTGAGCTTTACTTGGGGCCGATGGAAGAGGGTCAACAATGTACATTCCCCACTTCATGAGCGGCCATAGGGACAAGACCGAGTGGAGTAGTTCCCCGGGTTGATGAATCATTGGTGCATGCCTTTGGCACTTGTCACATTTTGGAACAAACTCCTTCGCATATTTCTCCATGACGATCCAGTAGTATCCGTCTTTGATCACTTTGTGGACCAATGATTCGGCACCAGAATGATTTCCGCAAGTGCCCTCGTGGACTTCCCTTAGAAAGTAATCGGTATCTCCTAGCCCCAAACATATCGCTAATGGACCATCGAACATTCTTCTGAATAATGTTCCGTCTTCAAACATGGTGAATCTTGCTGCCTTTGTGCGCAGGGCTCTCGATGTTTTTGGGTCTAATGGGAGCTTTCGGTTCTTTAAATACTCTGCGTATTTGTTTCTCCAATCCCAGGTCAAACTTGTGGAGTTTATCTCATCATGACCTTCTTCGACCACCGATCTTATGAGTTGTACGACAACCCCCGAATTGAGTTCGTTATCTTCGACCGATGACCCTAGGTTTGGGGGGGGGCATCGACCTCACTATTTTGATCTCGAGGTACATATTGCAAGGTCAATTCCTTGAATCGGTGTAGAGTTACCTGTAGCTTATACAAGTATCTCTGCATTCGGTCTTCTCAAACTTCAAAGGTTCCGTTAACCTAGTTCACCATGAGGAGGGAGTCACATTTGGCCTCAATCACCTCCGCTCCTAAGCCTTTGGCTAATTCGAGACCTGCAATCATGGCCTCATATTCGGCCTTATTGTTAGTCAATTTTATAGTTCTGATAGATTGTCTAACTACTTTACCTGTGGGTGGTTTGAGCACGATGCCGAGTCCGGACCCCTTTGCGTTTGAAGCACCGTCCGTAAAGAGGGTCCAGATTCTCGAGGATGTACCCGAATTTACTAACAGTTCTCTTTCAACCTCGGGTACAAGGGACGGCGTGAAGTCATCCACAAAGTCTGCCAAGATTTGAGATTTGATACCTGTTTGGGGTCGATATTCAATATCGTACCCACTGATTTCTACGACCCATTTGGCCAATCGACCCGAAATTTTGGGTTTATGCAAATTATTTTGAAGTGGATAAGTTGTTACAACACATATGGGATGACATTGAAAGTATGGTTTTAGTTTCCTTGAGGCGTTTATCAAAGAGAGCGGCAATTTTTCTAGATGGGGATACCTGGTTTTGGCCTCACCTAAGGTCCGACTAACATAATAGATAGGGAATTGCGTACCTTGTTCTTCTCGTACCAAGACTCCACTTACCGCTATCTCGATACTTCTAAATACAAGTAAAGTTGCTCGTCCGCTTTTGGCGAGTGAAGTAGCGGCAGGCTCGATAAGTACCATTTTAGCTTTCCCAATGCCTGTTGGCATTCCAGAGTCCACATGAAGTTGTTATTATTCTTCTTCTTCTTCAGTAACGAGAAAAAATGGTGACTCTTATATGAGGATCTTCAGATGAATCGCCCCAGGGCGGTTATGCGCCCCGTTAACCTCTACACGGCCTTTGCGTTGTCTACGACCGTGATGTCCTCGATAACTTTGATTTTATCGGGGTTGTTCTCGATCCCTCGATTAGATACCATGAAGCCGAGAAACTTGCCATATCCGACCCCGAATGCATATTTTTTTGGGTTGAGCTTTATGTTGTATCTCTTTAGCATATAGAAAGTTTCCTGCAGATGCTTCAAATGGTCCTCTGCTCGCAGGGACTTAACTAACATGTCATCAATATAAACCTCCATTGATTTTCCTATTTTTTCTTCGAACATCGAGTTTACTAGGTGTTGATAAGTTACACCAGCATTTCTTAGTCCGAATGGCATTACATTATAGCAGTAGGTGCCATACTTAGTGATAAACAAGGTCTTTTCCAGATCTCCCGAGTTCATCTGTATTTGGTTGTACCTGAAATAAGCATTGAGAAAACTGAGAATCTCGTGACCGTCCAAGGCATCGATCATGTGATCGATATTAGGGAAAGGAAAAGAATCCTTGGGACATGTTTATACTTAGTGATAAACAAGGTCTTTTCCAGATCTCCCGAGTTCATCTGTATTTGGTTGTACCCGAAATAAGCATCGAGAAAACTGAGAATCTCGTGACCGGTCGTGGCATTGATCATGCGATCGATATTAGGGAAAGGAAAAGAATCCTTGGGACATGTTTTATTCAGGTCTTTGTAATCTACACACATTCTAAGTTTGTTTCCCTTCTTAGGGAATACTACTACGTTTGCTAACCATTCAGGAAGTAAACTTCTTAATATAGGATCCATTCGGGAAGTAAAATATCCTGAATGGATCCTATATTAAGAAGTTCGGTTACCTCGTCTTCGACGAAGGCATGCTTGACCTCAGACCGGGTCTTCTTTTTTCCTTCACCGGATGAAATTTCGGATTCAGGCTTAGTTTATGAGTGGTGAATTCCAGTGGGATCCCTGTCATATCGAGATGGGACCAAGCAAGCAATTCATTTTAGTTTTAAGGAATTGAATAAGTTTTCCCCTAAGCTGGGAAGCTAGCCCGTGCCCAGGTATACCTTTCGTTCAGGCTGATGTTCCGTTAGTGTGATTTGTTACAGCTCTTCGACCGTTGACTTAGTGGCGTCAGAATCATCGGGAACTATGAAGGATCAAGGGACCCTATAGTCATCATCCTTGTCATTACCCTTCTTCTCTAGTTGGGTCGAGGCCGGTGTTTGTGGTTGCTATTTGGCCTCCTACTGTCCCTTTGAATCTGATCCCTTTGTTGATGAGGGTGTCGATATTGGTATCACTTCATCGACTGCAAACATTTCCTTGGCAGGTTGCTCCCCGTAGACCGTTTTCACTCCCTCTGATGTCGGGAACTTCAGAACCTAGTGAAGGGTCGAGGGTATTGCCATCATGTTATGGATACATGGCCTCCCATACAGGGGTTATACCTCATATCGCCCTCAATCACATGGAACTTCGTCTCTTGGAGTCCCGGCCATGTTCACCAGTAAAGTTATTTCTCCTTTGGTGGTTTCACATGCCATGTTAAAGCCGTTAAGTACTCGGGCCGCGGGCACAACTTGATCCTGTAGGCCAAGCTACTCTACGACCCTCGATCGAATTATGTTGTCCGAGCTACCTGGATCAATCAAAACACGTTTAACTTGAGTTTTATTCATAAGTACAGATATTACCAGCGCGTCGTTATGGGGTTGCACAATCCCCTCTGCATCATCGTCATTGAAAGCCAAGGTTTCTTCTGGTACATAATCCCGAGTTCGCTTCTCCCTTGTGATCGACACCTTGGTGCGTTTAAATATTGGTCCTTGAGGAATATCAACCCCTCCAACAATCGTGTGGATCACGTGTTGTGGCTCTTCTTGCTCATTCTGTCTGTTTGAATCTCTGTTTCTGAAGTGGTTCTTGGCCCGATCGCTTAAGAATTCCCGAATGTGACCCTTGTTGAACAACCGGGCTACTTCCTCCCTTAGTTGTCTGCAATCTTCTGTTCTATGGTCATGGGTGACATGATACTTGCACATTTGATTGGGATTTTTGTGGGCTGGATTGGTCTGCAGAGGTCGAGGCCATCTAGTATCTTTGGTGCGTCCGATGACTGATACGATAGTTGATGCATCAACGTTGAAGTTATATTCTGACATCCATGGTGCTTCTTTGGGATCGACATTCCTATCAAAACCATTCTTTCTCATGGTCCCTCGAGAGTTCCGACCTCAATCATTTCTCCTTTCACCTCGAATGGGGTTGCGTCCAGGTCCGTTGTTTCTCCGATATCCATTATATGGCTGGTAACGATCCCTATTTGACTGTGGTTTTCGGTCAATATCCCTTTTGACTCTGTTGATGGGCCTGATAGGATAAACGGACCCGAAAGGAGCCCCCAACTGGTCATCTTCGACCCTAATCTTCGAATGATACCAATTATGCACATCGTCCCAGGTGACAGCTGGGTATTCGATCAAGTTCTGCTTTAATTGTTGTGATGCCACCGAGCTTCGTACGTTTGTTCCTTGAGTGAAGGCCTGAACGGACCAATCATTGGAAATTGGAGGTTGATCCATACGTTCCATATGGAACCGAGACACAAACTCTCTGAGCATCTCGTAATCTTTATGCTTTACCTTGAAGAGGTCCGACTTCCTAGTCTCGGCCTTTATGGTTCCAACATGTGCTTTAACGAAGGAATCTGCAAGCATTGCAAAATAAAATGGAGTTGGGTGGCAAATTATGGTACCGTATCATCGATCCCTTTGATAGGGTCTCCCCGAATGTCTTCAACAATACGGACTCGATCTCATCGTCCTCTAGATCGTTCCCCTTAATTGCACATGTGTAAGAAGAGACATGTTCGTTGGGGTCGGTCGTTCCATTATACTTGTGAATTTCTTGCATGTGAAACTTCTTGGGAATTGGTTTAGGAGTCGTGCTCGGGGGGAAGGGCTTTTGCACGAACTTCTTTGAATCCAAACCCTTCAATATTGGCGGTGCCCACGGAATTTGATCAACCCTGGAGTTATAGGTTTCCACCTTCTTGTCGTTTGCTTCAATCTTCATCTCCCCCGATTCAACTCGCTCAGTCAGTTCCTCGAGCATCTTCATGATAGCGGGGTCGGTCCCTGATTCATTCCCATTTGATCTTCTTGACACGATTTGGCCCTAGGAAGAACTTCATACGATGGCTCAGGCTCGACCCTGCCCGGTGCGTGGTTCTGGTTTTGGAGTTTTGCTACTGCAGCTTGTTGAGCCTGCAACATTTTGAATATTACTCGAAGGCTGATCCCGCCTTGTTCTCCGCCTGTGTGCTCTGATCAACTGATCGAACATCTCTGCGGACGCTATTCTCGGGGTCGATGGTCGGATTTGCATTAATGGAAACATGAGGACCGATGTCAATTGGGTCTACGGCCGGGACTCCATCGAGTTCAACTAGAGGCACTTCGTTCCCTGGGGCGGATATGTTGTCATTCTCGCTGGAAACCAAGGACATTGTCTGTGTGTGTGGATGCTGCTTGAGGGTTCGACATGCTGATCCTGGAATCAAAGATACTCACAAAAACAAGTATAAAATAATATGTGTTACGAAAGTTAGTACCAGGCAATCACTATTATTCTTAGCCCCACAGTGGGCGCCAAACTGTTTACCCTAAAAATGGATAACAATTGAATTTATATGTGGTTTTAAGGACACATGATTTCATTTGGCACAAATTGAGAAATTATGTAAATTGATATTAAAATTGACTATAAAGAAAAATAAAGGCAAACCAAATGAGATGTGCAGTTTTGGCCCCGAGATAAGTTACCCTCGAATTGAATGAGTGAGATAAATGAGATGTAAACAAAGTAACAGAATATTGAGAGATTAAAGAGTAGTATATTGCTTTGTATTGCGTGAATCTGATCTCTTTACAAATGATTAGACCCCCTTTATAGGGGAGTTCTACTTATGGTATAATTCTAAATACAGTAAGAAATCTCATGATTGTCTAATTAATCAGCCTTATCTTGATACGTGCCGAGATTTTCGCCGTGATCCTTGCTCGATCATGGAGATTTCGGCTTATCGTTACTTAACTAGGTAAACCTCCATCGGTCTCGCTTAATCTCCGTTCTGCTTGGTCTCGATCTCAGTTGATCTCGTCCTTGGTCGGTCTCTGAATTAAAGGGTTCAGTAATCTAACTTCGTACTGAGGCTCGATATAAAGGAGGTCGAATCGTGGCCTATCATGATCCAACATCGATTAGTCATAAGAACGTCATGCACGTTCTAACCGTATACAGTATGAATTAAGCTAAATATCTGTTGTTTTTAAAAAAATCACTAATATTTTCGCGCGGAAAAATTTAGTAGTTACTAAATAAATTTCAATAGCATATATGTTTGTACAAGTGATAATTATACCTAGACAATTTCTAAAATTCTAAACTAAATAGTGTCCCGTGCCCAGCTACCGAACTGAGGCGCCGATCGAAAAATTCATAAAGGGACATTAAAGTAATTTAGAATTACCTTACCGTTAAAGAAATCAAGTCTTGCAACATTTCAAGTAAAACTCTTTTAGACTAGTCCCAGTAAAATGACTAGGACTTTTACTCCTGAGTTAGGTTAATATTTGTGTTGATTTTTTCAATGAACTAAGCACTTCTTTGACTTCAATGATTATAACAAGGCAAATGGACTTGTGGCCACTTCAACTTGAACCCATTTGTCAAGCCGGTAAACAAACTTACAACTTTCCCATTTTAATATATTTACTTGAGAAAATGACTATTGATAAATACTTTTGACAACTGACCGTGTCTATGTAGAAGCGCGTAGCTGATGTGGCCAAATTGAGTGAAATTCACGCAGTTAAGGCGCTTAGATATGATTGTTTTTATTAAAAAAAATATTAAAATCAGGACAAAAAATATAAATGAAAAAAGAAAAAGAAGACCTATCCCTCTCCCCTTTTCACCCCCAACCCATTCCCCTCCCACCTTTCTCTCGTCTTCCCCAGCAACTCCCCACCCTTTTTCTGTATTTTTCCTTTTTTATTTCCTATCCTAATTTCTCCTCCCCCTTCCATTTCCTCGTTTCTTTTCCCTCTCTATTTCCCTTCCAATAGTTTCTTTATTCAGTTAGTCCTTTTTCTTCTTCTTCCTTTTTCCCTTTCTCTCTTTCTTTCAAAGTAAACCTGGTTAGTAGGCTGCAGCTGACGGATCACAAGTGAGAATTGAAGAAAGATTAGGCTGCTTGGATGGAAGAACAAGAACAACAAGAACAAGAAAATAAAAGTAAATTTTTTTATCTTCTATTAAACTTGTCGATAGCATTTGGTGAAATTATTTTTCTGAATGAATGTTTGTTAGCTTTTTTGGGTGGAATAACAGTAACTTTTTACTGGAAGAAAAAGAAAAGGAGGGAATAGTTATTATAACTTGAAAATGAAGCTTCCATGTAGGTGGAAGAAGATGAAAATGGTTTAGGCTTTGTGTCGTTGTTGGTGGACCTATGGTGGAGAAAAAAAAATTGATAAATTATTTTTTTACAAAAAAATGGGACCCAAAATGTTTCACATGTTAGATAAAAAAGATCAAGCATGTGACATGGCATGCGTGTGATTGACCAACACGTTCAATATGAAGTACTTATTAATAGTCATTTCCTAAGTTGTAAGTTTCTTTACCGGCTTAACAATTGGGTACAAGATTAGGTGGCTCTGAGGCCATTTTGCGTGAGAACCCTTTAGGTTTTCTCGTATGAACAATTAAATAAACAATAATAGGTGGCAACTTTGTATCTAAATAATATTAAATATAAATTCTCTTATTGTACTCTTTCTTTTAAAAGTGAAAATTCATATTTATTTTGTCACAATCCGAAATTCCACCGTCAAGGTCGTGATGGCGTCTAACGTTGAACCCGCTAGACAAGCCAACATTTACAGTATTTGTAATCTATTCCTTTTTTACCTAGCCATTAACAGTGATAATCGAGAGCATTTAAATACAAAGTGCGGAACAAATTAAATACTAATATTTGATTGAACAATACTACACAAACGCCCATATTAATCTGCCCAAAATCTGGAGTCACAACCTTCACGGACTATCTAAGATTCACAACATACATGAGTCTGAATAAAAATGGAACAACTGTCTCAGAATTACATGTAAAGAAAGGAAAGGAGAGATAGAAGAGGTGACGCCAAGGCCCACGAACGTCTGCGGGACTACCTCAGTGTCGCCTGCGTGGACTGAAGGATACTCCCTCTATCCGTGCCCACTCGGTACGGTTCCGAAATCGCACAACATAGAGAAGTGCATGTGTAGTATCAGTACAACTGACCCCATGTACTGAGTAAGTGTCGAGCCTAACCTCGGCGAAGTAGTGACGAGGCTAGACACGACAACAACAAAATACATGTACAAATCTACAATATATAACAGTGAAGTAACAGGAAATAACAGTTAAGTACGACAGGACAGGGGACAATTAATGGGGAAAACAAGAAAGAACAGTAATGAATATCTGAGCAAAGCAACAATATAAGAGAATAAAAGTCAACAGGAAATAACAACACAACAATTATGTACACGGCATCACCCTTCGTGCTTTACTCTCATCCTCACCAAAACAAGTACACGACATCACCCTTCGTGCTTTTACTCTCGTCCTCACAATGCAATAAATAAATAAAAGGGCACGGCATGTTCCTTCATGCGTTTAAATGTAAAATCATGACACGGCATCACCCTTCGTGATTTTACTCTCGTCCTCACAATGCAACAAATAAATAAAAGGGCACGGCATGTTCCTTTATGCTTTTAAATGTAAAATCATGGCACGACATCACCCTTCGTGCTTTTATTCCCTTCCTCACAATGCAAAGAATGAAATGAATACACTGCATCACCCTTCGTGCTTTACACTCTTCCTCACCCAATCAACATCAAACGACAACTTGGCAAGGAAATCAACAGTAGGAAGTACAATTCATAACCTCCCAGCAAGGGGATAACAACCAAAAATAATACCGCCCGGCAAGGGACTCAGCTATAACCAATCTCATACGAGTATATAACTTAATAAAATCACTCCTCAACTGAAACAACTTACCACAAATCCTTAATCAAGTATTCTCAGCAATTGAGAAACTTCCAAAATGAATCTACTTCATAACACAATGAATATCGAAGCAATAACATGTAATACACCAAAACCGACTCACGGGCATGCTTGACACACAATGTATAGGTACTCGTCACCTCACCTATACATTGTACGACTCAACACCTATTCCCTCAAGCTAAAGTTAGGCCAAACACTTACCTCGATACCACGAACACAAATCAAGCCTTTACTACCGCTTTATCTTTTGATTCCACCACCAACTCGCTCGTATCGAGCCACAAGTTACTTAATTATATCAATAAGTGCTAAATGAATAAGTTCTAATGCATAGAAATGAGTTTTCTAAGGTTTTCCCCCAAAAGTCAAAAATCGACCCCGCTAGGTCCAAACCCGAAATTCGGACCAAAACCCGATTACCCATTCACCCCCGAGCCCGGGTATGTAATTAGTTTTGAAATCCGACCCCAAATTGAGGTCTAAATTCCAAAATTTTAATATTCTTAAGTTTTACCCAAAATTCCCAATTCCCCCATGAAAACCCTAGATTCTAGGATGAAATCTTGTAAAAAGAAGTTAAGGAATAAAGAAAATGAGTTAGAAATCACTTACCAATGTTTTAGAGAAGAAAGAGTGTTTAGAAAATCGCCTCTTATGTTTTAGGGTTTTGAAAAATAGAGAATAACTGAAAATCCCATTTATATATACCCCTCCCAGGCCTCCACCGCGGACCGCGCTAAGGCGACCGCGACCGCGAAGGTTCCACTGCGGACCGCGCTAGGGCGACCGCAGGCGCGAAGGCCTCGACTACTGAAATCTCTTTGAACTCCCCCACCGCGGTCCGCGCTAGGGCGACCGAGGCCGCGAAGGTCCACCGCGGACCGCAAAAGGTCGACCACGGACCGCGCTACAGGTTCAGAGACTTGACCCCTATGATCTGCAACTGCTGAGTTCTAAGTCTAAAAACATCCGGAACTACACGAAACTTCCCCCGAGCCCTCGTGGCTCAACACCAATTATACACACAACTTCGAGAACATCCTACGGACTCACTTGTCCAGTTACTCTACGAAAATAACATCAAACACAACGAATTAGGCCTCGAAATCATTGTAGTATTTCACAATATCTTAAACTCTCATATTTTCCACTTTTAGCCCGAATCACGTCAAACTTAGTCCTTTTTCTTAAACAATTCCATAGGTAACTCATAATAAACATATTGAACCTGTCCCGGGCTCCGGAACCACAATACGGTCCCGATCACACAGGTTTCACGTCAAATTTCATTTTCAGAAGCCTTTATATATTTCAGAACACAATTGTTCTTTAACAATTCATTTATCGAACTTGGGACCTCAAAATTCGATTCCAGGCATACGCCCAAGTCCCATATTTTCCTACGGACCCTTCGGGCGTCAATTCACGGGTGCGGGTTCGGGTCTGTTTACCCAAAATGTTGACCAAAGTCAACTTTAATCAAATAATTATTATAAAAACATCCTTTTATCAATTTTCCACATAACAGCTTCACGGCTACGCGCTCGAGCTGCGCACGCACATCGAGGTGGGATTAACAGAGGCTTTTAGGGCCTCAGAACACAGTTTTAGTTAAATTTACACATGATGACCTTTTGGGTCATTACAATCTCCACCTATAAAACAAACGTTCGTCCTCGAACGGACATAGGAAGGTACCTGAGTCGGGAAAAAGATGGGGATATCGGCTCCGCATATTGGACTCAGACTCCAAGGTCGCTGCCTCAACAGGCTGACCTCTCCACTGAACACGGACCGAAGGATAACCCTTCGATCTCATGTGACGAACCTGCCGAGCCAATATGGCTATCGGCTTCTCCTCGTAAGACAATTCCTTGTCCAACTGGACACCACTGAAGTCAAGAACATGAGAGGGATCTGCAATATACCTCTGAAGCATAGATACGTGAAACACAGGGTGCACGACTGATAAACTTTGTGGCAAAGCAAGTCTGTAGGCCACCTCCCCTACCCTATCCAGAATCTCAAATGGACAAATGTACCTAGGGCTCAACTTTCCCTTCTTTCCGAACCTCATCACGCCCTTTATGGGCGACACCCGAAGAAATACCCGATCTCCTATCATAAATGCCAAATCTCGAACTCTGTGATCCCCATAACTCTTCTGCCTGGACTGAGTTGTACGAAGTCTATCCTGAATGACTTTCACCTTATCCAAGGCATCCTGGACTAACTTAGAACCCAACAATCTAGCCTTCCTCGGCTCGAACGATCCGACTGGAGACCGACACCACCTACCATACAATGCCTCATACGGAGCCATCTGAATGCTCGACTGATAACTGTTGTTGTAGGCAAACTCAGCTAAAGGCAAGAACTGATCCCATGATCCTCCAAGATCTGAATGGTACGCTCGGACTGCCCGTCCGTCTGATGATGAAATGTTGTGCTCAAATCAACCCGTGTGCCCAACTCCCGCTGAAATACTCTCTAGAAATGGGAGGTAAACTGAGTACCTCGGTCTGAAATAATGGATACAGGCACACCATGCAATCGAACAATCTCTCTCATATAGATCTTTGCCAACTTCCGCTGAATACGAAACTGATACAGGAATGAAGTGTGCTGACTTGGTCAGCCTATCCACAATAACCCACACCGCATCAAACATCCTCTGAGTCTGTGGGAGCCCAACTACGAAATCCATGGTGATACGCTCCCACTTCCATTCGGGAAGATCAATCTGCTTTATCAAACCACCGGGTCTCTAGTGCTCGTACTTAACCTGCTGACAGTTCAAGCACCTGGCTACATATGCTACAATATCTTTCTTCATCCTCCGCCATCAATAATGCTGCCGCAAGTCCTGGTACATCTTCGCGGCGCCGGGATGAATGGAATACCGGGAACTATGGGCCTCTTGTAGTATCAACTCACGAATACCATCAACATCAGGCACACAAATACGACTCTCCGTCCTCAAGACTCCCTCATCATCAAGTGTGACCTGCTTGGCACCTCCGTGCCGAACCGTATCTCTAAGAACGCATAAATGACGATCATCGTAATGCCTGGCCCGAATACGATCACACAATGAGGAACGGGCCACAGTATGGTCCAAAACACTGCCAGTCTCAGAAACCTCCAATCTCATAAACCGGTTGGCCAAAGCCTGAACATCCAAGGAAAAAGGCCGCTCTCCGACTGATAGATAGGCAAGACTACCTATGTTGGCTGACTTCCGGCTCAAAGCATCGGCCACTACATTGGCCTTCCCCGGATGATATAAGATGGTAATGTCATAATCCTTCAACAGATCTAACCATCTCCTCTGCCTCATGTTCAACTCTTTCTGCTTGAATAGATACTGCAAACTCTTATGATCCGTGAACACTTCACATGTCCCCCCTACAGATAATGCCTCCAAATCTTCAATGCATGAACAATAGCAACTAACTCCAAATCATGAACTGGATAGTTCTTCTCATGTACCTTCAACTGTCGTGAGGCATAAGCTATAACCTTGCCATCCTGCATCAACACTGCACCCAGTCCAACCAGTGAAGCGTCACAATACACTGTATAAGGCCCTGAACCTGTGGGCAAAACTAACACCGGTGCCGTGGTCAAAGTTGTCTTGAGCTTCTGAAAGCTCGCCTCACATTCGTTGGACCACCTGAACTGGGCACCCTTCTGAGTCAACCTGGTCATCGGGGCTGCGATGGATGAAACGCCCTCCACAAATCGGCGATAATAACCTGCTAAGACCAAGAAGCTCCGAATCTCTGTAGCTGAGGTGGGTCTAGGCCAATCTATAACTGCTGAAATCTTCTTGGGATCCACCGGAATGCCCTCTGCCGACACAACATTGCCCAGAAATGCCACTGAACTCAACCAGAACTCACACTTAGAAAATTTGGCATACAACTGACTATCCTCAGAGTCTGGAGGACGACTCGAAGGTGCTGCTCATGCTCCCCTCGGCTACGAGAGTAAATAAAAATATCATCCATGAAGACTATAACAAACGAGTCCAAATAGGGCCTGAACACCCGGTTCATCAACTCCATAAAAGCAGCGGGGGGCATTTGTCAACCCAAATGACATCACCAAGAACTCATAATGCCCATACTGAGTGCGAAAGGCTGTCTTAGGAACATCAGACGCCCTAATCCTTAGCTGATGGTACCCCTCAAGTCTATCTTGGAAAACACTGTAGCACCCTGAAGCTGGTCGAATAAATCATCAATCCTCGGTAAAGGATACTTATTCTTAATAGTAACCTTATTCAACTGCCGGTAGTCAATACACATCCTCATTGAGCCATCTTTCTTCTTAACAAACAACACTGGGGCACCCCATGGGGAAACTCTAGGCCTAATGAAGCCTTTATCTAACAAATCGTGCAACTGATCCTTCAACTCCTTCAACTCTGGTGGGGCCATACGATATGGTGGGGTAGAAATGGGTTGAGTTCCCGGAGCCAACTCAAGGCAAAAATCAATATCCCTATCGGGTGGCATACCCGGCAGGTCAGCATGGAAGACCTCTGGAAACTCACGAACCACGGGCACAGACTCCATAGAAGGAACCTCGACACTAGAATCACGAACATAGGCCAAATAGGCCAAACAACCCTTATCGACCATGCGACGAGCATTTATATATGAAATAACTCTACCGGAAGAATGACTAGGAGTCCCTCTCCACTCTAAACGAGGTACTCCTGGTAAAGCCAAGGTCACAGTCTTGGCGTGACAGCCTAGAATAGCATGGTAGGGAGATAGCCAATCCATCCCCAATATAACATCAAAGTCAACCATATCAAGAAGAAAAAGATCTACCCGAGTCTCCAAACCACCAATAACCACTAAGCACGAACGGTAAACTCGATCTACCACAATAGAATCACCCACCGGGGTAGACACATATACAGAAGTACTCAGGGCATCACGGGGCATACTCAAATGAGGGGCAAAATATGAAGACACATAGGAAAATGTAGACCCCGGATCAAACAAAATTGAAGCATCTCTACTACAAATTGGAACCGTACTTGTGATGACTGCATCGGAGGCCTCAGCCTCAGGCCTGTCTGGAATAGCATAGCATCGCGGCGGAGCCCCTCCAACCTGAACATCTCTGGGTCAACCTACTGCGGGCTGACCTCTACCTCTCGGGGCCTGTCCTCCGCCTCTGGCACCTCAACCTCCACCCCTTGCTGGCTTAGGGGGTGGGGGTGCACCTGATGCAGGAATCATAGCACGTGAACCTTGATACTTAGAACCGCCAGAAGCTCGGGGGAAATACTTAGCAATGTGCCCTGAAACACCACAAGAATAACAAGACCTCCGCTGTTGAGGCTAACCCTGTCGACCCGAATAACCACCCTGGAAGGTCTGAAGCGGCGGTGCACTGATAGGAGCTGGTGGTGCACTAATAGGAGCTGGTGGCGCACTACGGGATACCTAAAGTGCCGACAGGTATGGCCTAGGAGGATGACATCTGCCGAAGGAATCTTTGCCTCCAGATGAAGCACCATTGAACCGGCCGAAATGACGAAGTCTTTTGTCAGACCCCTGACCACCGCCCTGTGACAAAACCATCTCAATCCTCCTGGCCACATTGGCCGCCTCCTGGAATGAAATATATGTACCTGATTCTCTGGCCATCTGGAGTCTAATATGCTGAGCCAAACCCTCAATAAACCTCTTCGCTCTCTCTCTATCCTTGGGGAGTATCATGATAACATGTCGGGCTAGAGTAATGAACCTGGTCTCGTACTGTGTAACAATAATAGATCCCTGCTGGAGGCGCTCAAACTGCCTCCGGTAGTCCTCTCTCTGAGTAACGGGAAGAAACTTACGCAAGCAAAAACTCAGAGAACTGAGCCCAAGTCAAAGGTGCAGACCCAGCTAGTCTGGTCAAGAAATAATCTCGCCACCAGGTCTTGGCGGTACCAGAAAGACGAAATGTAGCAAAATCAACTCTATTGGACTCTAATATGCCCATGTTCCGAAGAACCTCATAACAACTTTCCAAGTAATCCTGGGGCTCCTCTGAGGGTGTACCAGTAAAAGTAGTAGGAAATAACTTGGTGAACCGATCTAATCTCCATAGGGCATCTGCTGACATAGCTGCTCCCTCTACTATCGATGCCACAATGCCCGGTTGAGCTACTCCGACTGCCTGAGTTGCTGGAGTTTGGAACTGGGTGGCTAACTGCTCTGGCGTGCGAGTAGCAGGAGTTTGGGTCCCTCCCCCAGCCTGGGAGACGGCATGTGCTGTAGGAAGAAGACCGGGCTGAGCCACACTCTCCATAAGTCCTGCTAAGCGGACTAGAGCGTTCTGAAGCACAGGGGTGGCAATGAACCCCTTTAGGACCTGAGTTGGTCCGACTGGAACCGTCTAAGATGGAACCTCACCGGCAAGGTGTACCTGTGGGTCCTCCGCTGGGGCTGCTGCTTTGGGCTGAGCCCTGCCCCTGCCTCGGCCTCTAGCACGGCCTTTGCCTCATCCTCGACCCCTCGTAGGAGTTGCAATAGAAGGATCGGGCTGCTGATCAGTAAATGAGGAAGCACGCGTTCTCTCCATCTGCGAGAGAATAGAATGGAACTCGATTAGCATTTAGAACTTCAAATCGCACGACATAGAAGAAGGAAAAGTGAAGTCGTTCCAAACTTTGCAGCCTCTGGGGATGAGTACAGACGTCTCCGCATCGATCCCTCAGAAGTTTGTCCGTGAGTTGTGAGACCCAAGCAACCTAGGGCTCTGATACCAACTTGTCACGACCTGAAATCCCACTATCAAGGTCGTGATGGCGTCTAACGTTGAACCCGCTAGACAAGCCAACGTTTACAGTATTTGTAATTTATTCCTTTATTACCTAGCCATTAACACTGATAATCGAGAGCATTTAAATACAAAGTGCAGAACAAATTAAATACTAATATTTGATTGAAAAATACTACACAAACGCCCATATTAATCTGCCCAAAATCTGGAGTCACAACCTTCACGGACTATCTAAGATTCACTACATACATGAGTCTGAATAAAAATGGAACAACTGTCTCGGAATTACATGTAAATACAGGAAAGGAGAGATAGAAGAGGTGACGCCAAGGCCCACAAACGTCTGCGGGACTACCTCAGTGTCGCCTGCGTGGACTGAAGGATACTCCCTCTATCAGTGCCCACTGGGTCCGGTTCCAAAATCACACAACATAGAGAAGTGCAGTTGTAGTATCAGTACAACCGACCCCATTAACTGAGTAACTGCCGAGCCTAACCTCGGCGAAGTAGTGACGAGGCTAGACACGATAACAACAAAATACTTGTACAGTTCTACAATATATTACAAGGAAGTAACAGGAAATAACAGTTAAGTATGACAGGACAGAGGACAATTAATGGGGAAAACAAGAAAGAACAGTAATGAATATCTGAGCAAAGCAACAATATAAGAGAATAAAAGTCAACAGGAAATAACAACACAACAATTATGTACACGGCATCGCCCTTCGTGATTTTACTCTCGTCCTCACAATGCAATAAATAAATAAAAGGGCACGGCATGTTCCTTCGTGCGTTTAAATGTAAAATCATGACACGGCATCGCCCTTCGTGATTTTACTCTCGTCCTCTTAATGCAACAAACAAATAAAAGGGCACGGCATGTTCCTTTATGCTTTAAAATGTAAAATCATGGCACGACATCACCCTTCGTGCTTTTACTCTCTTCCTCACAATGGAATGAATGAAATGAATACACTGCATCACCCTTCGTGCTTTACACTCTCCTCACCCAATCAACATCAAACGACAACTTGGCAAGGAAATCAACAGTAGGAAGTACAATTCATAACCTCCCAGCAAGGGGATAACAACCAAAAATAATACCGCCCGGCAAGGGACTCAGCTATAACCAATCATATACGATTATATAACTTAATAAAATCACTCCTCAACTGAAACAACTTACCACAAATCCTTAATCAAGTATTCTCAGCAATTGAACAACTTCCTTAATGAATCTACTTCATAACACTATGAATATCGGAGCAATAACATGTAATACACCAAAACTGACTCACGGGCATGCTTGACACACAATGTATATGTACTCGTCACCTCACCTATACATTGAACATGATTGAAACAGGTAGCACATACGACTCAACACATATTCCCTCAAGCTAAAGTTAGGCCAAACACTTACCTCGATGCCACGAACACAAATCAAGCCTCTACTACCGCTTTATCTCTTGATTCCACCACCAACTCGCTCGTATCTAGCCACAAGTTACTTAATTATATCAATAAGTTCTAAATGAATAAGTTCTAATGCATAGAAATGAGTTTTCTAAGGTTTTTCCCCAAAAGTCAAAAATCGACCCTGGAAACGCTTGGTCCAAACCCGAAATTCAGACCAAAACTCGATTACTCATTCACCTCCGAGCTCGGGTATGTAATTAGTTTTGGAATCCGACCCCAAATTGAGGTCTAAATTCCCAAATTTCAATATTCTTAGGTTTTACCCAAAATTCCTAATTCCCCCATGAAAACCCTAGATTATAGGATGAAATTTTCCAAAAAGAAGCTAAGGAGTAAAGAAAATGAGTTAGAAATCACTTACCAATGTTTTAGAGAAGAAAGAGTGTTTAGAAAATCGCCTTTTATGTTTTAGGGTTTTGAAAAATAGAGAATAACTGAAAATCCCGTTTATATATACCCCTCCCAGGCCTCCACCGCGGACCGCGCTAGGGCGCGGCCGCGAAGTTTCCACTGCGGACGGCGCTAGGGCGACCGCGACCGCGAAGGCCTTGACTACTAGAACCTCTCTGAACTCCCCCACCGCGGTCCGCGCTAGGGCGATAGCGGCCGCGAAGGTCCACCGCAGACCGCGAAAGGTCGACCGCGGACCGCTCTACAGGTTCAGAGACTTGACCCCTCTGATCTGCAACTGCTGAGTTCTAAGTCTAAAAACACCCGGAACCTACCCGAAACTTCCCCCGAGCCCTCGTGGCTCAACACCAATTATACACACAACTTCTAGAACATCCTACGGACTCACTTGTGCAGTTACTCTACCAAAATAACATCAAACACAACGAATTAGGCCTCGAAATCATTGTAGTATTTCACAACATCTTAAACTCTCATATTTTTCACTTTTAGCCCGAATCATGTCAAACTTAGTCTGTTTTCTTACCAAATTCCACAAATAACTCATAATAAACATATTGAACTTGTCTCGGGCTCCGGAACCACAATACGGGCCCGATTACACAGGTTTCACATCAAATTTCATTTTCAGAAGACTTTGTATTTTCAGAAAACATTTTTTCTTTAAAAATTCATTTATCGGACTTGGGACCTCGTAATTCGATTCCGGGCATACGCCCAAGTCCCATATTATCCTACGGACCTTCCGGGACCGTCAAATCACGGGTCCGGCTCCGTTTACCCAAAATGTTGACCAAAGTCAACTTTAATCAAATAATTATTATAAAAATATCCTTTTATCAATTTTCCACATAACAGCTTCCCGGCTACGCGTCCGGGCTGCGCACGCACATCGACGTGGGATTAACGGAGGCTTTCAGGGCCTCAGAACACAGTTTTAGTTAAATTTACACAGGATGAACTTTTGGGTCATCACATATTTGGGACAGAAGCGTAATTATTTTTGTTATTTTTGTTGCTAGATATTTAAAGTACATATTTTCTTATGAAAATATTAATGATTTTAATTGTTTAAAGAATAAACGGCACATTTAAAAAGTAGCGTTAAGGATTTTAATGACTTTAAATCAATCAGGACAGTTAGAAAAAAAGACTATGATTACTTCCCTAAGTTAAAGGATAAATTTTAAATTGGATTCAAACATTTTTTATTTATTTAGTTTTTCTTAAAAAATGAAGACCGAGGGTTCTTAAACGGATTTTCTGGAAGAGTAAAAGTTCCCTTAGTGAGTGACTTGAGCAGTGACGTCCAACCCCTTTGATTCCTACCTCCCATTTTCCAACCCTCTCTTCATTTCACTGTCTATATAAATAATATTCATTCATGTAATCTTCCTATTCCTCGATCCTCAGTGTCTATTCACAATCTCATCAGTTTTCTGGAGTCATGGCGGAAGTAAATATTGCTCAGCAATCAAGCCAAGGCCAAAACTTCCCACTCCAAGATCGAGTAGCCATTGTTACCGGCTCTTCTCGCGGCATCGGCAAAGCCATCGCCCTTCATTTAGCATCTCTGGGTGCTAAGCTCGTCATCAACTATTCCTCCAACTCCACAAAAGCCGACGACGTCGTATCCCAAATCAATTCCACCTCCAATTCTTCCCCACGTGCCATCGCCGTCAAAGCCAACATCTCCGACCCAGATCAAGTCAAATCCCTCTTCGACTCTGCAGAATCGGCCTTTCAATCGCCGGTCAACATCTTAGTCAACTGCGCCGGCGTGCTCGACGGTAAATACCCATCAATCCTAAACACAACCTTGGAGGACTTCGACAGGACCTTCGAAGTGAACTCACGTGGAGCTTTCATATGCTGCAAAGAAGGGGCGAGCAGAATCAAGCGCGGCGGAGGGGGGAGGATAATATGCTTAACGACATCGTTAGCGGCGGCGTTCAGGCCTGGGTACGGTGCTTACACGGCGTCGAAGGCGGCGGTGGAAGCGATGGTAAAGATACTGGCGAAGGAGCTGAAAGGGACTGGAATAACGGCGAATTGCGTGGCGCCGGGACCCATAGCAACGGAGATGTTTTACGATGGGAAAACAGAGGAGATGATAAAGAGGGTAATTGATGAGTGTCCACATGGAAGACTTGGACAGACGGAGGATGTTGCGCCGGTTGTTGGGTTTTTGGCAGGTGATGCTTCTGAATGGGTTAATGGACAAATCATTCGTGTCAATGGAGGCTACATCTGATCCTTTCTTCTCTCTTTTTTTTTTCCCCCTCTTTTTAAAGAATAAAAATAAACATGCTACTATGAAAATAGGGTGAGTGATATCTGTCTGGTTTTAATTTGTTTCATTTTGTTTGGTTCTGAGTTATTACATAAATGACTTATTTGGAGTATTCTATATGGTAAGAAAATTAAATCTTGAAACTAACTTTGACGATTATTTTTTTCATTTTACGGCTTAATTTACGGACTACAAAATTTCGAAAGAGACAAAGGTATATAGACATGGTTTTTGAGTATTTCAGATTATATGCCAATTTGGCCATGTTAGTTACGTAAAGAAATTTATTTCCATCATTTAACGAAAGTGTAGAAATTTTTTGAAATTTATTTTCATCGTTTAACAAAGTAGAAAATTTTCACTCTAGTTTAAATAGAAATATACTTCGACCAAATGAAAAATCTCTAAATATGTCACTTTCTAATTTCTTATACAATCTGCGACACTGATAGTAGTACCACTCAAGCGTGTAGAAACTGAATCGAAAAATCGCACCAAATTGAAAAGTTAAAATAAACCGATCAAAAATTCGACTAAGTTTTATTTGATTTGGTTTAGTATTGAATAAAAAACCCCGAATCAAACCGACATACTATAAATATATAATTTTATATATACTTCTAAAATTTTATATAAAATTTTCTTTAAAAAAATTTAGAAATATTTGGATTCTCTTACGGGATATAGTATTAAATAGAATATGAAGTGCTCCATATCTATTAACCTTAAATAATGGGTTGTATGATCACTTTTTTATCAAGTGTTATTGAAATGCGTCAATCCCTTTGTTCTTCCATATTAATATGTCAAGATCTATTAAATTCGTATATCTTTTTCGAATTTGAAGCGGTTATTGGTATTTAGGTATCATCTTGATTTTATGTTTAGTTACTAAATTCGGTTAACATTGAAAGTGTACATCAACGAAAATTATTGTTAGACGACAAAAAATTTAACTATCATGTGTTACCAAAAAAATTCTCTCATACGAATATTTTAATAGATAATTGTTAAAAACTAAGCTCAAAGTAACAATATAAAACAAGGAAAAACAATCTAAGAGATATAGAGAGAAACAGAGGAGAGATTCTTATTTATTCCATGTATTCAAGTGTATACATTATGATGCACAAACCCTCTATTTATAGGATGATATTAAGGTAATACAAAAGGATGTCATAAACATGATATTAACAATTGAGATTATGGGGGAAGATCATGGAGGAGGTAATGGAGCTGTGAGAGTTACAACCATAATGGTAAAGGATAGTGGGAGCTTAATAGAGAAGAGTAGTGGGAGTAACTTCTTTTGGAGTTATAGACATCCACTAATATAATTATAATATTTCATAACACTCCCCCTTGGATGTCTATAGATAATGTGCCTCATTAAAACCTTACTAAGAACTTGTAGGAAAAAATCTTAGCGAAGAAAAAAGAGTACACATATCTTGTAATACGCATTACTTGTTGCCTCATTAAAAACCTTGCAATGAAAATTCAATGGGATAAAACCTTGGCCAAGGAAAAAAGAGTACAGCGCGTATTTGTCTCCCCCTGATGAAAACATCACTTTATTTTCCGGAGACGAAGAATTCCAAGCTTGTAGAACAACATCTATAATTGTTGAGATAGTCAATGCCCTTAGTGAATTATTCCGCCAAATTATCACTTGAACGAATGTGTTGAACATCTATTTCATCATTCTGTTGAAGATTGTGTCTGACAAAGAACTTTGATGAAATATATAATTTATTGTTTCTCCTTCAATATATCCTTCTTTCAATTGAGATAAACAAGTATCATCGCCTTCACTATTATTGGAATCTTCTCTTCAAGAAAAAGTCACACATTTGTTGTGTGTTGAGTCACTTGCTTTATCAGTTCCTGGTATATTGACATGACTTGGATAAGTATCAATAATTTACTGCCTCGTGAAATAATAATATGACATTACTCTCACAGTCAAATAGATTGTTTGAAAAACGAACTTTAGAAAATTCCTGCATTTGCATAACCAACAAAATCTTGACACTATTTGTTAGAATAAATAAATTTATATCAATGATTCCTTTTGCAATATAATACTAATAGTATTCCAATATCTTCATATAGGAATAAAACTATATTTCGCTAGCATATTTTTATACTCATGGTTTAAATCTTTCAATGATTTTTATATAGACATATCAAATTTACCAAGTATTTCCAGACTAAAATCTGAAAGCAATTGTATCCACCACAAGGAAACATATTTCCATATAATCTGACATGACATTTATGTAAAATCTTGTGTCACCCCACTGCTTTATACTTTCATGTGTTGGGACTATCAGTCCAAAACTTCACGTTTTCCAAGTGAAGTCAATCTTGATTGCGTATTTTTATTGACCAATTATTTATCTATCTAAATTCCATGACATATTTGAGCTCAAGATCCTCGTCAATATTAAAGATATTGAGTGCTACATTATATCAACAATATCACCGATGATCATTTTACATTGGTTCCATCATCACACAATAAAGACATAACTTATCGAGATCTCATTATTTTCAGGTACCTGAGCCTCTTCCATGAGGTCTTATAAAGTGTTATATCATGGTGCTCTTACAGAGCACTTGCCTCCTTAGTATGACCATCTTTATCATTTGCTCCTCTCATTCTTCAAGGAGTTTTATCTTTGGAACCGATTAATCTATTACGCTTCATGCGTTCGATAGACTATGCCCATCATGGACTTTATTCTATTGGAGCATTAGCAGCTGAAATATAACATTTAGCTTTGGGTCAGCAAATACGCCTGACAATATTTTACAAATGAATTATCACTTGAACTTCAGGTTCACATTTTCTTGTACGAGGATCTAGGTACACTCATAATAATTCATTCCATGATTACTTTTTCAGCTGTCAATTTTCTCCCCCTAATCCTGGGATCACAAACACATATCTCCAACTTTCTTTGGGGACTCATCATTGTGCATTGTGGTGGAACAATTAAATCATATAGAACATCTATATTTCTAGATGGAAATTATTTGGTTCCTGACCCTGAACCAATTATGATATGGAGAATTTATCATAACTTGGCTAGATGCGTACAAGTGATGTTGTATGTTAAATAATACATCTCATAACCAATGGTTTAGCTATAATTGGAGGCATACAATTTCTGCTAAACCAAGTTGGATTTAAACCATCAATATCAAATTATCATAGTTTATATTCTGGAAATGTGCTTTAATAATTTGAGCAATCAACCTTGCAAAATCCAAATTGCAAGTTGATAACAAACGCACATGTGACCATATAATAGATGCATCTATTAAAATCATATAATAGTAAACGGTCCACATGGCAGATGACTGGGCCCATAAATATATCACCTTTTATTTGTTCCAGAAATTAGGAATTTAATCCCAACTTTAGCTGGTATATCAGGAGAATAAGCAGCACAAGAAAATTCTTGAAGAACCTTCTATTTCTTCAATATATGCGAATATGAATTCTCAATAAATTTTTCGCACCATAATTGAACCGGGATGGCCAACCGGTCATGCAAACTATTGTTTATTTCAGTAAATATTTAATTTACTATGGCATGTGATTTCATCATCATTTGCTTATACATTTGTAGTACAGATAGAAGAGAAGTCGGGTAACCTTTCATATTTACCCAGTATGGTTATAGTAATATGAAGATATTTAATCTTCCTTTCATTTATAGTCTCAAAATGCCAACCACTTTGGCTAATACATTTGAAACTCAAAAGGTTTCTTTTGAGACTTACTACAATATTAATTTCAAGAACAATTTTATTAATCCAGGTAGTAACAAATTCGCTCTTCCGAAGCTCTTAATTGATTTTGTACTACAAGATCTTTTATCACACCATCCATATGGTAAATATCTCCTTCATGGAGAAAATCATATCATAATAAATGTCACGTCGAAGTCATCATAAAAAAAATCATTTCTTGCTTTAAGTTTGCCTTTAATAACTTTTTATAAGGCATGACATAATATTTTTGGCGTACCACATGTACGCAACCAATGACATATTCATGTAACCACATTGTATTATTCATTATCTTTATTTTTCTAAAACCTCCCTTAGAGGTGAGTTGTGATATTTATATTACCATGCATAAATACATTCTTATGCATATTTTTCATCACATATATGTTTCAACATTTACTTTCAGGAATGAGTATGCATTTACAATGCTTATCACAAGTCACATTTTCAGGGAATGGACTATAATCATGTGAACGTGTCTCATATTAATCGACCACATTGATACATATTTCCTTCACCGTTAAAGGATCATCTTGAGAACTTATTATTCTCCTTTTTACAATTACCATAGTGATGACTGTTACTATTTGATCTTTGGCACGCCCACGTTCATTGGTCAACCACTTGTCTTTATTTAGACTTATTATGCACCTCTAGCTACACATTCACTTCAAGAATGGTGCAAATCAAGTGGGACAAGCTTCATACTTTTTCATGAAAAATACTTTATTTTTCTTTAGTCATCATTATATCATCAATATGGTGCATTTTGACTCAAACCTAATGCCTTACCCATATAAAGACATGTTAGGTCATAATGAGTTGGGACTCAAATCTAACTCGTATCATCATAGTGCACCAGGACTCAAACCTGATGTCTTACCCTTATACAATGGCATAATAAGTCTAAGTGGACTCACCCTTGAGCCTTTCATGATATACTAATTTCTAATAATCAATTATTTTTTCCCGAACTTTAATGAAAGTTCACATTGATCTATTTAATGAACAACTACATGATCAAATATAAAGTGAATAAAACTATCTTAGTTATACAAAATTTATTTTGACCACAACATAAATTTAAATTCTTATTAATTTTATAAGATTAATTAGAAACCTTCTCAATAGTTAACAGTTCCATAATCTTGGCTTGCAAACTGTCGGAGCAGTACATATAGGAGATGATGTTAAGGCATCGTAATATGCTCTTGTTTGTCACTCTAAAGCAGGTACTCCATATGTATACATCTGCACAAATGGAACTAAATTGTTAAGTAACACAAATTAAACCAAGTTTTAAATATTAAAGTAAGTTAATTGCAGAATTCATGGAAACTAAAAAATGATACTCCGTGTATAATTGAAGCAAACACAACATTGATAGGGCAACGAAATGCCCAGATTTTCACAGGCTCAACCAAATTGATTCAAGGTTGTAGCTCCCATGGAAGGCTTTCATCTCTTATAGAAAATATAAGAAGAATATAGCAATTCGTGTTGATAACGTGTTAAAAACTAAGCTCAAAGTAACAATATAAAACAAGGAAAAATAATCTAAGAGATATAGAGAGAAAGAAAGGAGAGATTATTATTTCTTCCATGTATTCAAGTGTATACAATATGATGCCCAAACCCTCTATTTATAGGATGACATTAAGGTAATACAAAAGGATGTCATAAACATGATATTAACAATTGAGATCATGGGGGAAGATCATGGAGGAGGTAATGGAGTTGTGGGAGTTAAACCATAATGGTGAAGGATAGTGGGAGCTTAATAGAGAAGAGTAGTGGGAGTACCTTCTTTAGGAGTTATAGACATCTACTAATATAATTATAATATTTCATAACAATAATATGTTTGTCCAGTTTTTAAATTTTTACTAAACATGTGTTTATTTATAAAAAATTTAACAAAGTTAGATTGAACTAATATTTAAGTAACAAAAAATTCGAAAAATCCGAAAAAAACCCGTTAAAACCGAATCTATCCAAATCGATATAGTTGATTTGGTTTGGTTTTGATAAAAACAGAACCAACTCGGTCCATCTACACCCTAGTACCACGTCGATAAAAGTAGCAGTATGAAAGTTCATCGCATCACCTCACCATCCCTTTCAACTGACTCAAATTTCTATTGTAGTCCAAGTAAGAATGATTTGTTACAGATATATAATATAAAGATTGGATCAACCTACTACGAACTTAGGGGTCGTTTTATTCGAAGATAAGTTAGCAAGAATTGTAATGTAGAGATACTAAGCTAGCGTTTGACCATAGATTCTCAAATTTGTTTTGAAAAAGCTGTTTTGGGTGAAGTTTGGCTTGAAGATGAAAATGTGTTTGGATATACGTTTTCAAAACATATTTCCCAAATTTGTTTTGGAAAAACATGTGTATTATGAGGGATTTGGGACTTGGAATTTTGCCAAAATATAGGCAAAATTTATGGTCAATCATGTGTTTGCCAAATAAAACTCAAGTTTATTTTGGCAAAATCTATGGCCAAACGGGTAAATATAAAGACTAATATATACGGTCAAAACCGGGCCTACCCGATTTTACTGTTTGATCGAGACAAAGGAGTTGCATCGGGGGTAGCCTCGTAATGAATCAGACCTGAGCTCGAAGATGAGGTATCGAGCCAAAGGTCGAAGTGTCCGTTGGGACCAAGGCCAACAACAATCGAAACCAAGTATGACCGACTTCGAGTGGAGCATAATAACGGACGAGACATCAGTAACCGATTGTAGATCACAGCGGAAATCTCAGAAAAGATCAAATCAAGAGCGGATATTGGTACCAATCATGGGATTTACCTCTGTAAGTAGAATTGTATCATAATTAGGAATCCTCTAGTATATAAAGGGGAGTCGCCCATCATTTGTAAGGAGTTCCATTCACGAATATCAAGGCAACATAATATTTCTTTCTTCTGCTCATCACCTTACTGTTCTTTAACTGTTCTTACTTCACTATTCTTGAGGGTTCATCAGCTCGAGGGCATTGTCTAAGCATTGGGTTGTTTTACATTCTTGTCAATTCACATCATTTATCTCTAAGTTAATAAATTAGTATTAAGCGGAATCACGTATTCTCAAAACCACATTAAAAGTTTAATTGTTACCCGATTTTTAGGGCAAACCTTTTGGCGCCCACCGCGGGACTAAGGATAATAGTGATTGCTTAGTATTTTAGCCTTCATAACACACATTGATTTTACACTTGTTCTTGTAAGTGATTTTGATTTCAAGAATCAACATGTCGAACTCTCAAGCAGTACCCACTCACACTGACACCGACCTTGGTCTTCAGGACGAAAATGATCACGTAGTCGCCCCGGGAAACGGAGTGCCTCCAATCAATCCCGATGCACCACAAGCCGTGGATCCGGTTGATGTCAATTAACATGTTGCCATTCGTGGAGATTTAGGCGCCGACCTTGAAAATAGTGTTCGCAGAGACACTCGGGCAACCAATCAAAATGCACAAAGCGGTGAAGTAGGCGGGATTAGCCTTTGAATGATATTTGAAATGTTGCAAACTCAGCAAGCTGCGATAGTGCAATTCCAGAATCAAAATCGAGCACGCTGAACTCGATACATCACAAGAAATTGTTCGTAGGGTCGGACCGATACAAGAAAAATTAAATGATAGCGGATCGGGAACAAACCCTGCCATCGTGAAAATGCTCGAGGACTTGATGACTAGGGATTTTACCTTGTGTTATACTCTAAACTGCTTAAGTTTTGAATACATTTGTACATAAAATAGCCCAAAAGCTGACATGTTGTGTTTGTTGCAGGATTGAGCCAAAAAGGATGACAAACAATCAAAGATCTTCTCAAAAAGGAGTGAATCTTGCACAAGTACCAATAACAGCAAAAGGCCTACCTCAAAAGACCACCGCGGCCGCGGTCCAATCTTCGCAGTCCGCGGTGGTGAGATTCAGAGAGGAGTTTTCAAGGCAAAAGTCCACCGCGGCCGTGGTCCATTCTTCGCGATCCGCGGTGGTGAGATTCAAAGGACTCACTTTTGAAGGCTAAGGGCACCGCGGTCCATTTTACGCGGTTCGCGGTCAAGAAGTTTCATAGACCAAATCCATGAGGCCAAGAAGTCCACCGCGGACCGCGGTCCATTCTTCGCGGTCCGCAAGAACCCCGCAGGGGTATTTTTGTTCGGAATTTTCGGCTAGGTATAAATAGCTTCTTTTGTATTTTCTTTAGGGTACGCTTGGTATCAGCAGTGGTGGGCAACTCGTGAATAGTCTATTTTCATCTTTTGTTGCAATTTTAGATTCATTTCAACATTGAATCTTCTTATTTTATTTTATAAATTAATCATATGGGTTTTGCTATCTCTGTGATTTCTTCATTTATTATGAGTATCTAACCCCATTAGCTAGGGTTTTGGCTCAACCCTAGTGTGGGTAATTAATGGGTTCTCTAAATTAGGGCTTAGATATTTATGGGT
>ML275077.1:0-63315 GCA_005239495.1 Nicotiana undulata | reverse complement strand
ATCGCACTGAACTGACCTCCAAAGCTACGCGATCGCCACCCTTATTCCGCGATCGCGATGAGCTAATTCACCCTGGTCCATATTAACCCTACGCGATCACAGCATAAGCCACGCGATCGCAGTGAATAACCTTCAGCTGTGAAAACACCAGAAACATCAGTGTTTTTAAGTCCAAAATGCTCGTTAATCACCTGAAATCAACCCCGAGCCCCTCGGGACCCCAACCAAACTTACCAACATATCCCGTAACATCATTCAAACTTAGTTGCACTCTCAAAACACCAAAACTAACATCAAAACTCCAAATTTGCATCGGATTCAAGCCTAAGATTTCCAAAAACTTCCGAAACGCGCATTTGATCAAAAACCCAACCAAATCATTTCCGAATGACCTGAAATTTTGCGGACAAGTCCAAAATGACCTAACGAAGCTACAACAACTCTCGGAATCCCATTCCGACCCTCGGATCAAAATCTCGCCTATCAACCGGAATTCGCCAAAATACTAACTTCGCCAATTCAAGCCTAATTCCACATCGGGCATCCTAAAAATATTCTGAACACACTCCTAAGTCTCAAATCACCTAACGAGACTATCCAAACCATAAAATACGTATTCCGAGGTCGTTTACCAATAAGTCAACTCTTAGTTGACTTTTCCCATTTTAAGGTTGTTCTTAAGGACTAAGTGACTAAATTCTCATTTAACCATTTCGATTTCAAGCCTATCAACTCTAACACATTAATAATAGAATAACCAACATATACTAAGCCACTAACAACAGT
The DNA here is from genome assembly GCA_005239495.1 of Nicotiana undulata. Taxonomy (NCBI): domain Eukaryota; kingdom Viridiplantae; phylum Streptophyta; class Magnoliopsida; order Solanales; family Solanaceae; genus Nicotiana; species Nicotiana undulata. The sequence continues at coordinate 62,529 of ML275077.1, read as the reverse complement.
TAAAATGCAGGTTTTACGTAACGACAGACCGGGTCGTTACAGTACGTTGTTCAGGAGAATGTTCAATGGTCCATTAGTGATATGTCTGGGACCGGGGGACACTGAATACATTCTAAGGGGAGGTCCACGAGGGCACTTGCGAAAATCATTCTGGTGCCATATCATTGGTCCACAAAGTGATCAGAGCCGGATACTACTGGATCGACATGGAGAAAAATGCAAAGGAGTTTGTTCGAAAATGCGATAAGTGCCAAGGGCATGCACCAATGATTCATCAACCCGGGGAACTGCTTCACTAGGTCTTGTCCCCATGGACCTTCATGAAGTGGGGAATGGACATCGTTAGCCCTTTTCCATCGATCCCAGGTAAAGCTCAGTTTATTTTATTTATGATTGATTATTTCCCTTGAAGCACGGGCTTTCGAGAAAGTCAGGGAAAAGGAAGTCATAGACTTTATATGGGACCACATCATATGTCGATTCGGGATACCCTCCGACATTGTGTGCAATAATGGAAAGCAGTTCATCGGCAACAAGGTGACTAAATTTCTCAAGGATCACAAGATCAAATAGATCCTATCAACACCTTATCATCCTAGCGGGAACGGACAAGCTAAATCGACCAACAAAGCCATCATCCAAAATCTTACGAAGAGACTGACTGACACCAAAGGGAAATAGAAGGAAATCCTACCCGAGGTTCTTTAGGCATACCGCACAACATCGAAGTCTAGTACCAGAGCTACCCCTTTCTCATTATTTTATGGCACCGAAGCTCTATTACAGGTCGAGGTCGGAGAACCTAGCATCATGTTCCGATATGCAACAGAAGAATCAAATAACGAGGCCATGAATACGAGCCTAGAATTGTTGGATGCAAAACGCGAAGCCGCCCTCGTCCGATTGGCCGCCCAAAAATAGCGGATCGAAAGATACTACAATCGAAAAGCCAATCTTCGATATTCTAACATCGGGGACTTGGTGCTAAGGAAAGTCAACCTCAACACCCAAAACCCGAACGAAGGAGAATTGGGTCGAAATTAGGAAGGACCATACCAGATTCTCGAAGTCACCAGAAAAGGGTCCTACAAGCTCGTAACGATAAATAGGGAGCGACTACCGAGCAATTGGAACATATCACACCTAAAACGATACTACTGCTAAGGTACGACCCCCTTCCATTTTCATTTTTGTTTTAGACTAACACTTGCAGGTGATCAACAAGAACCGACGGTGGGTTTTTTGGCAGATGAAACAAAGTCTATAGGTCTGAGAGCACTTATTGCACTTTTTTCCCTTAGACAGGTTTTGTCCCAAATGGGTTTTTCAACGAGGTTTTTAACAAGGCAATAATGAATCGTGCTAACTTAAAATCAAGCCCGATTAGGAATCGGCATCGAATATCAATTCAACAGTATCTGAGGCTCCTTTGCAATCAACCTCGGATATACATTGTCTTCGAATATTAAGGAAGCTACTTCATAAAAAGAGGTCTCGATAGATAGGATTTATTGTAAGGGCCAAACGGTCAGAACGAACCATGCCCACATAGACTGATCGAGTCCTGACTTAAACATGTACGCATGTATGACTATTTTGATCAAGAATAAATATATGTACTTTCCTTGCAAACATCGAATGTTTAAATTTTTTCCTCTTTAAATTTTCTAAAGAGCTTTGTACTATAACGGGCCTAAGGGAAATACTTAACCAGAACGCGAGTGATCGCTCCCTCACTCGGGGACTACCGTTCATCTCAAACAGCCCAAGTTATCAGGCCTCGGGCACAAAAGACCTAATAGGCAGCTCCGCAATTTCTAAAGTCCACGACCACCCCACTAGGGGACTATTATCTCGGGCAAGCCCGAACAAAACGGAAAAATGAGCCCAATGGGAAGATCCCGTACTAAAAGTCTATGACCGATTTAACATGGCTCGGAGACGTCCGAATTCTGTAACAAAATAGGCCTTCGTGTTCTTTCATAACCGGTTTTAAAAAGGCTACCTCCGGCAGTCACAAAAGCTTCGATAATATTGAGCCCCAAACACTCTAACAAATGAAAAAGTTGTTTGGAATCTCGAACATTACCCTATTATCTCATGCTAAGGCATTTTTGATTATGCATTGCAAAGCAAAAAATAAGTAAAGACAGAAGAGCCGAACGGGAAAAGAAAAGCCTTATATTCATATACAAAATAGTCTTCTTTACAAGGGCCAAATCGGCCAAGGACAAAAAAAATTACAACGGCCCAAAACGGCCTCAGAAAAAAGTACAAAGGGAAAAGAACAAAAAATATACTAAGTCCTAATAGGCTTGGTCCCCATCGGAAGTAGCATCTTCGTCCTGAGGATCTTGTCAATCTTCAAACTCACTGAGGCTATCGGAGTCATCCTCAGGGAAGGCCAGCTTCCGAGCTCGATTTTCTTCTGCTCGAGCATTATCGATCTCGGTCGAAATCTTAGGCTTGAACATCCTCGAGGGCTTCCCTCCGAGCTTGCCACTTTGCATGATCTATCATGTTCCTAACTTTGGTCAGGATGGCTTCGACGTCGATTTTGAATTGGGCCACCTTTTCATCTGCCTTAATGTCGGTTGCGACCACCTCAGACTTAGCCTCCTCGAGCTTGTTGGCAACTGAATCCAGCTGGGACTAAAGATATTTGATCTTCTCGGTCTACAACGAGTTTTTCTCTTTCGCAGCTCGAAGCTGAGTCTGGGATGAATCCAACTACGCTTGTACGGTCTCTTTCATCGCAACCAGGAAATCCATATTTCCCTTGAATGCCTCAGCCTCGGCCCGTACATCATCCACTTGCTTGCTGAGTCGACTGATCTGCTCAAGACTCTATCGTATCTGCAGAATTGGGTCATTAGTTGTTATCTCTAACTCGCCTTCACTATCATGAAGCATTCGGAATACCTGTTCAGCCATGTCAGTGTGCTCATCCCGAGCTGCAACTAGATTGGCCTGGAGTCTTTCACTAAGGAGCCTATAAGTGTCGCTTTTCTCAGTAAGGCCTGAACCTCGGCCTTATTCTCCTCTCAAACTCTGACGAAGGATTAGTGATGCAGCACCAAAGCCTGCAAGTAAGGAAAAAGATGTTAAGAGTAATCTACAACTCTAAGTATAAAAGAAGTAAGAAGGAGATTCTCGGGGATTACCCGATATAGAGCGTGTTGGGCCTCATTGAACAAGCAGACGTCCCCCACAACGTTCATCATGGCTTGGTCCTCTTCGGTCACCAAGCCTCTTAGATAGCTGGAAATCCCAACCGGGAAGGGGGGAGAGAAGACTCGAGCATCCTCCAGGACGGACAACACTAGATGTCATTTACGGCTTGGGTCAGCTCTTAGAGCCGGGAATTGGTCTACCAACCTCAAGCTCGATGAAGATCGAGTGGTGCCCGGCGACAGTATTTTCTTCGGCACCGATAAGTCACCAAATCCAGGGATATCCTCAGAAGTAGTAGCTTCGAGTCTGTCGTAGAAGCCATGGAGATCAATCCGTTGACTACCCAGCATGTTGGCCTCTCGAATCATGGTGTCTGAAATCTGGGAGGAGTCTGAAATGTCGACCACCCCGAGCTCGAACCCAGGTGGCTCTTTCGTTTCTTGGAGAGCCTTGCCTCCATATTCTCTCTCCACCATCTTAGCTAGGTACAGGGTGGCCTCTGTTCTTCCCGACTAAGGGACCTCGGCCAAAGCTCCCTTATCGATTGCCTCCGATTCGAAGGACTTTTGTACCGAAGTCATAGCCTACGTACGAGCCACCAGCTCGGTCTATTCTTCTTCTTATTCTTTGGAATCATCCCTTAGCCGACTGGTTGAGTCCAAACATAGTGGGATGATGTTTCCCTTGGGCTTATGAGGCTTCCTCTCCGGCCTTTTCTTTTCCGAGCCCAGGGGACTCGGGGGCCTTTTTCTCTTTCTCTACTTGGCCGGCTTTGGAACTGATTGTTAGGGAAGGATTTCTTCATCACCGGAAGGAGGTCTCATCGCTACATCCTTCCCGAGACCTGCAAAAGAAAGGCAGACAAATTAGTTGAGAAAGGACTGAAACGACAAACAATTAAAAAATATAAATTTACCATGGTTGCGAGACTCCCATCGACCATTTGATAGCTCTGTCCAAGCATGTTTGGAGTAGGGCCTCTCGGACACCAAGCCTTCGACCCATTGCGTCAATTCCAGAACCGGGTCCGGCATATGGCCACAACTGCAACACCAAAATAGAAATTAGGAAATATAGAAGGAAGTGAAAATGATAAAGCAAGCATTCAAGATAAAGGCATTTACTATTCATGTTCCACCTCTCTGGGATGACATGTCTTCTGCAGGGATCAGGTCCGATGTCCCTATTCGAACAAATCTACCCATCCAACCTCGATCATGGGTCTCATCGATACTGGAGAACGGGGATCTTCTGGCCCGATAGGTGAGCTTAATCAGTCACCCTCGGTAGAGCCGGGGGCTGTAGAGGCGCATGAGATGATCGTGGATGAAGGAGCATCCCCCGATCTTGCTCGTGAAGAAACGGAGAAGTACGACGATTCTCTAGAACGACGGATGGATCTGGCCTAGAGTGACGTCGTATCTTTTGCAGAAGGCTACTATTATGGGATCCAAAGGGCTAAACGTAAAAGGGGTAAGTGTAAACACTTAGATACCCCTCTACGTGGGTGGTGATCGATTCCTCAGGAGAGGGAACGACCACATTTTTATTCTCCCAGTTGCATTTCTCTTCGACAATATCGAGGATGCCCTCAGTGATGGTGCACATATATCTCGACATCGGCTCGCACTGACCCAGCACTGAGGGGGTCTTCTCTATCTTAAAGTCGGCGATAGTCGGGCACCTCACCGGAACAAATTCCTTAGGGTGGGGCTCCGCCGCAACTGCATCGCCGGTAGGACGCGATGAAGAAGGAGCCTCTTTTTGCAACACAGTTTTAGAAGTTTTGGCCATTTGTGAAAAGCAAATAAGAAAGTAAGGGAATTGATTAGGGTTCAAGGAATTTGTATATGGAGATTGTAAAAGTAAGGATTCTTCAAAAGCAAGGGTAGGGAAGGCGTTGGTTGTAGAAGTTTGAATGAGAAAAGGTTGAGATTTTTATAGGTTGAAGGCGGTGGTTCAGAACCAGTAGTGGCCCCCAGCCTGACAGGCATTTAACGCCTTAGTAACTGGACTGACGGGATGTTTCATTGCTTGCATCACAGTCGAGCTCGTCACGGACGTCATCACTCAAAAAGATGGAGCTCGGGAATTCATATCATTTCTCATCATCTTATTTCTGAGAAACGAATGGACTATTTGTATACGGTCAGAACGGGTCTGCCCTTCTTGTGACTAATCGAGGTTGGATCATGATAGGCTATGGTTCAGCCTCGTATTATATCGAGCCTCAATACGAAGTTAGGTTGCTGAACCCTTTATTCGGGGACGGTCAAGGATGAAGATCACTCAAGATCGAGACCGAGCGGAACGGAGATTGGGTAAGATCGAAGGGGTTTACCTAGTCAAGTAACGGTAAAACTGAAACATCTGTGATCGGGAGAGGATCACGGCGGGAATCTCGGCACGTATCAAGACGAGGCCAGTTAATTAGCCAATCATGGGATTTCTTACTGTATTTAGAATTGTACCATAAGTAGAACTCCTCTACTATATAAAGGGGGAGGGTCTAATCATTTGTAAGGGGATCATATTCACGCAATACAAAAAGTAATATACTATATTTTTCTTTTATGCTTTGAATATTCTGTTGCTCTGTTCATATTTTCCAGTAGAATACTCGTTTTGGTTCGAGGGTGACCTAGCTCGAGGACCAAAGCTGCACATCTCATTTGGTTTGCTTTATTTTTCTTTACAGTCAATTTCTAATATCAATTTATACATTTTCTCAGTTTGTGCCAAGTGAAATCACATATCCTTAAATTCACATATAAATTCAATTGTTATCCGTTTTTAGGGTACTATTTTAATATTCAACTAAGCAAATTTTAGTTAAATTTGTGCACAATTTCACAAATAATGAAATAACGGTAACAGTGAACACTAATATTATGATGTAAAATACAATAATTACAAAGAAATACGTTGATCGCGTGGGAGAAAGTAAAAAAAATCAGGATAACAGAATTAAAGAATAATAGATAAAAAAAGTTGGAGCTAAAACAATAAACTTCATATATAATCAAGTGCTCTCGCGCTCTTCTAAGCATAACGGTAATAATATCGTAACAAATAACAAGTAAAAACGAAACATTGATGAAATCAAAGTTACAATTTAACTGTTAAAAGAATATGGTATTGCGACAGTAGGTGAAAAGAGAGCATAACTTCATTCGCATGATCTTTGAAAATAGTACTAGACATGGTGGTCCTTGTGGTAAGTCAAAGTCTGTCACCGCCGATATGGTCTTTACTTTGATCGGTCAAGGTTAAACGTAAGTTGTTCTACATTGATATGGTGATACATCAAACCTATTTGTGTGGTAGTTAGACTAGACTCATTATATGGTATGGCGCGTCAAGTGTAATGTTTTTATATAATTATAGGGTTTTTAATTTGGCCGGTCAGCAAAAGAATAATTGTAGCTACTAACTAAATATATAAAAATATACATCGAGTTATGTATAATATATATACATTATATAAATAGTATCCATTACTATGTAAAATATATAATCTGTCTTAATTTGGAGGGTTTACTGTGTAAACTTTTCAACTTTGGACTAGCGTGATATTCACTCATAAATTTCGATTGAATAATGAATTGTTATCACCAATAAGAAATTAAGTCTAGGCACAAGTGCCGTTGAGCTGCAACATATGGGAATTGCGAAATGGAAAACCAAAGACATGCTAACAAGTGAAAATTGCCTTAAACATCATTGATGATTGCATGTCCTTATTGATTGAGGCGGATCTCCACATTTGAAGTATGTATTCAGTGAAACTAATGGAGTGACAGACCAATTAGCAAAACATAAATACAACGTGGACGCTTTTGAAAACTTAATGTTGTATTATTTTCCTCCATCTTTTGCTATTTTTGGTTTTAAATAGAGATGAAATGGCCTAGGCAAATCTCAAGTTGTAATGACTCTTAAATATGTTATGTTTTAAATAAAAGTTTTTAATTACCAAAAAACAAATATAGAAAGCCAAAGACAAGAAAACATACGGCAGAAGGCATTAAGAGACTCATGAGAAAACTCTAATCAATAATGTTATAACAAAAATAAAAATACATGAAAAAGATTTACGTGTAAGTAAAACGAAAAGGTGTAGTAAATGTAATGGATTAATGTTTACCCGTAAATGGTACCGTTGAATTTGTAACATGATTTAAAGACAAGCAAATCGATTTGATCCAAAGATAATAAAGAAATAGAACAAAAAGTAAAATTAACGACTGAAATTAAAGAAAATAACACCCTAAACTAGGTCCTTCCGAGAGCAGAAATAAAGACAATGATAAAGTAATGATAAAACTATTAGATGGACCGAATAATGAAGTACATTTTTCGTGTGCATAATATTTCATGTCCTTCCAAGAGTTGTCAATATGATATTTATAGTTATTTTTAGGGAGACAAGATCCTAAAATCAAGCTCTTCTTGAATAAGAATAAAAGTGTCATTGATGGATACATAACAATTGACTTTACATGCAAATATTACTATAACGGCTGCTCATCGAATCTTTGTTATTGATTATGCTTCCTTCGGGATTCACTCTTTATCGGTTATGTACTTCGTAACTGATGCCAATTATTTACCTTGCTATTTAGACACTTGTAATCAATCAATTTCACCCCGATACAATTAATATTGTAGATTGTTCTTTAGTTCGACGTGTCTCTTTGTTTTTCATAGATGGGGCATGAGTTATTACATCCTCACTTCGTTGGTACTAGCAGCATTAGCATACATATGATTTATATATGTGGTGTTAATATTTAAAAAAGTAAATTAACAAATTATTTAATGTAACGACAAGTATGTTTTATATATATATATATATATATATATATATATATATATATATATATATATATATATATATATATACTTGTACCTAATTTTTTAATTTTATTACTTCTACATACATATTGCCAAATGTTTTAGACAAAACAGTGTCATGTGACACCATTTTAAACAAGGTGTATACACCCTTGCACTAGCATCGAGATCGTTCTTGATTTTTCATACGCAAGTGATACGGTGGTTGGCATGTTTTGAACGTAACAAGTAAACAGCCGTCCAATTCTCTTGTTAGTGGTGTTTGACCCAAAATTTAGATCTGGGCTCCACCAATTAGATTAATAGGACAAAATTAATCTTAGCCAATTCGAAAGATATGTTAACTGATCTTGTAGTAAGATAATATGTATGTTATCCGAATGACAATAAACATTGACAACACTAACAATATTTAATGACTCAACAGGAAGGGAATATCACTAAATAGCAACATGGAATTTAAGTGATAAGAACGTGCAAGTCACCCGAAAAGGGGTGAGATCTATGGATATTCCTTACGACAATGTTGAATGATTGACGAACCTTCGAATGTTCAGGTTGATCATGGACCGAGTGGAAAAGTTAGACAAGGATATTAGGAAAACGGCATTTGTTGTATGTTTACAATAAAGCCAGATTCTATAGAGAAAGTCAATGTGTTTTCTTACAAGTAAATATCTTATATCCCCTATCATTCTCTTCTTCTTTTTTTTTTATATGGAATATATACCTAAAACCCTAATAGTACAAATACAGAGAATATTCACTAGAATATTCTCTTTTGTGTCTTATCCTAAAACTAGCCGTTATAACTTTGTCTAAGATGCTCGTCCTCAACCTTGATCTATGATGACTTCTCGACCTTGGTCTTCACTAACTGTGCGACCCCATCTTTCATCTCTTAAGGAACCACTTCGACCTTGGGCAAGCCTTTGTTTGCGGCATACTGATAACACGTGGCAGCCTATGAAGGCTCTCTTAATGCTGACGCGACTTGCTTATGTCATAGATAATTTTTGGCCCATACAATTTGTCCCTCTTCTTGTTGAGGTCATCCTCGCGGATGAGTTCGATGAGCGGATAGTATGGTTCGTGGTCGAGCCTATCGTGCATAATATACGGGACGTGGTCGTTGTGGCAAGCAGGCAACGTAGCTCTCTATGGGCCACGTATTTCAAATTCCTTAAATTTACCGGGTAATTTGTTGGAGTCGTCTGGTCCAAGAGAAGGAGCGATGTCATGACATCATGCGTCATAATGACGTTGTTTCTCGATGCATTGCATCAATTTTCGTGTGGTCCTTGATTAGTTCTGCTATTTTTATCGTTGTGCTAATCATGACCAATCAATTCGATTTTAGTGCCCCCAGACCTTATAAATAGGGGAGGGTTTGTTGATTTTGAAGTTTTTCCACACTCCTTCTATTTCTTAAGCAGGAAATCTTATTCTCCTTCGTAGGACTTTATCGCTTCTCTATTTATTTATCTACTTCTTTGTCTTGCTCTACAACAATGTCGAATCCGATCAGGGGGGAGACGGTGCAGTTGTTGTTGGGGAGGAAACCCTCCCTACTGTAGAGGAGATTGTATCTCGGTACCCTCATGCCAAACCCAATTTCCACAAGCTGTCGGAAGTGGTGACTGAGAGGTTCCAATCAACAATTATGGTTGAGTGTTTCGCCAAATTTAAGGCTAGGCTAGGCCTTCCTGGTCATGTGGAGTTGGTCCCCGCAGATGACAACGAAGTGTGAGTCCATTGTCCCGGATTCTGCACCCTTTACGAATATCCGTTCATAATCGGCTATTCATTCCCGATATCGCCGTTGATAGAAGAATTATGTTGCTACTATAACGTGTGCCCAGTGCAGCTCGCCCTTTACGTCTTTAAGGTGGTCAAAATGTTAGCAAAGTTCACCCCTCATTTCAATCAAGGGACGTTGTTGAATCTTCGCCATCGTGGGGGAAATGCTTGGTGGTGAGGATAGACGACAAGGCTAGTAGACACTTTTGTCTTTGATTATTTCTTTGTCACGACAAAGATCGTACTATTTGTTGCCGCCGGCTTCCCTGAGGCCTGGAACCCCACTCATAAGTGCTCGTGTTGTTTGTGTTTTTTTAACAGTTTTCTTGTTGTGGGTTGGTTAACCAGCTCTTCTTTTTTTGCATCTACTATACGACCTCTCTAGTTGGTGACCCATATTGTTGATTGGGTCGGAAAAATCCTTTCTCATAAGGCGGGGATACGTGACTGGTCGAGTTTTTCTTAGAATTTCGACCGTCTCTACCGTCGTCAGGTAATCTCTTCCCTATCGTTGATGTTATTTCTCTTCCGTCTATGTCTGTCTTATATCTAATCCTTTCCTCCTCAATATTTCTCTAGGTTCGGTCAGAGGAGTTGTGAGGAGGTCGAGAGCCCACGTACCCTCATTCCTAAAGATGAGGGCCACTATGCCTTCAATATTTTCCTCTGTCTCATCCATTGCCACTCATGCCTTCGTCCCGATTCCTGTTGTCGCCACTTCTGCCCCATCTTTGTTTCGGCCGTCGCGATTTTTGCTCTTCCCTTATTTTTACTTTTTGATGAGGATGACAAATACTCGCCCAGTGACAGGGATCTTCAACCTCGAAAAAGGAGGTCCGTGGATGTGGGTGGCGAAGTCCCTTCGGCCGTTGACGTCACGAAAGAAGGCTTCACGTTACATGAGACAGCGATAATTTTTGTAAATGATGATGTTGACTCGATTCTTGAGGCCCCGGGGCCAGTAAAAGTTGATGTAAGAGTGACCTTACATTACGAGGGGAGAGAGATCGAGGAGGTTGCTATTGGCAGCAGACATGCACTTTCACAACAAGAGGAGATTTCAACCTCTCTAATGGCCACGGATGCCTCTTCGCCTACTGATGATAGGGGAAGACTATTGCTGAAGATGGCGATGAATCAAGTTCCGATGTTGATTTGGATGAATTGAGAATGATCGACGAGGGGCTCACCCAATTCGAGGTGAGGTTGGGGGGGGGGGGGGGGGGGGGGGGGAGGGGGTTCAAGCACCATCACGATCTCAATGGATCGTGGTTTGTTGGTGAACGCCGAGGAGGTAGTCCCTTCCCTCGCCCCTCTCTGTTCCGACATTGAGAGTAAGACCCTCAAGGATATAGATGACAGTGCTCTGTCAAAGAGCATTGTTGGCCTTTCTCTCAGGGTAAGTACTGTTGTACGACCTTTTTCTAATATTTTAGAACAATTCTATGTTCTGACTTTTTTCCTTTGAAATACAGAGGGTGATTCCGGAAATTGAGAGCGCCCGGAGGGATAAAAGGCACAAAGTGGTTTTTGTGAAGTTGAAAGGGAAATATACTAAGTACATGGTAAATACAGGGATCTCCGAAGTCGGCTTCGCAAGGTATGCAATGTGCGGGCCTTGAGGGAAGACTTGAAGAAGAGAGATGAGGAGCTGGTGCAGGCCATAGAAAAGTGTAGCGTCCTCGAAGGGACGTTGAGGTGCAAAGAGGAAGAGATTGAGGTTACTATGAGCGTAGAGGCCCAATGCAGTGATCTTCAAGCCCAAGTGGTCCAACTACAAGGACAACTTGAAGAGTATCGCTTCAAGGCGGAGGCCCTTAGTGGCGATATTGCCGAGAAACAGAAGGATCTTGAGAAGGTGAAATCCTCCCGGTTAGACGCTCGGAGGAAGGTGGAAATCCTCGAGTTAGCGAATAAGACTCTTTGGACTGAGCGATAAAAATGATCAGTCAACAGTAGGAGCTAAGAAAGAACGACTTAAGGAGAGGACCAGGTAACTGGATTGGGAGAACTCCGAACTTCATGATCGAGTTACCGCCCTTGCGGCTGAGAAGCCTCAACTACTTGCGCGACCATCTTCTTCCAATGTTTCTTATTCCCCCAGCGTCCCTCGGGAGTTATACGAAGAGTGGATCCATGCCGAGGCCTGACCAGATGTGTGTTTGGGACTTGCACGAAATAGGCTCTATTCTAGAGGTAACCCTTGAGGATGCTTGGGTTAAGGCTCGCGAAGCTCGAGCCGCTTATGGGTACGATCCTTCCACGCCTCGACCTGACGAGGAGGATGGGGAAGAGGGAATAGATCGTCTTGAGTAGGGCGCCTGGTAAGATACCATTTACCCTCAGGGTGAGGGTGGAGAGGATGTTGGGATCCGATACAATGAGGGCATCGGTGGATGGGGAGATGACGCTATTGGAAACCGAGTTGATGAGAGCGCAGAGGATCGTGATAGCGATAGCCATTAGATTTTCCTTTAAACTTTTCTGTGTGTTTTTGTCAGCGTCTTCAGGAGCATTTGTAAAAACTCTTTATTTACATGTGTAATAATAAAGTTGTTTCTTGCACCTTTTTCCATTCTTGTGATTTGTTTCTGCACTTGTATATTTTTGCTTCCGATGTTTGCTCGTTATGCTTTTTGCTCTTTTTGTTGTCGCCTTCTTCTAGATGGTCATAGCCTTGGGGACGAATATTTATGAGCCATATCAGCCCTTTGTTTACATAGGACGAGTATGTCTCTTCGTTTACATTTGGCTAATAGGTGATGTTTGAACTTGGTCTATTTTGACCTTTTGTCTAGTTGTGGCCAAGGGCCGGTATATGCTTGTTTGATCTGGGTCAAACTTAACATTTCCTTGAACTGTGTCCGAGGTCGATAAGAGTTGTTCGAACTTGAATGAACTTAACCTTTTATCTAGGTGTGACCAAGGGCCGATGGGTGTTTGTTCGAGCTATGTCGAACTTAACCTTTTGTTAAGGTGCGACCAAGGGCGATAGGTGTTTGTTCAAGCTAGGTAGAACTTAAACTTTCCTTGAATTGTGGCCGAAGGCCGATAGGCATTGTTTGAATTTGGTCGAACTTAACCTTTTATTAAGGTGCGGCTGAGGGCCGATATGTGTTGTTCGAACTTGGTCGAACTAACTTCTTATTAAGGTATGGCCGATGGCCAATAGGTGTTGTTCAAACTTAACATTTTATTAAGGTATGGCCAACGACCGATAGGTGTCGTTCGAACTTGGTCTAACTTAACCTTTTGTTAAGGCGGTTTTGATAAATGTAAGTTTCTATTACTTTGACGTTGTTGCTCTAATTACATAATTGGAGAAGGTTACAAACTTTGGGCATTGGCTGGCGTTCCAGTCCTAGTCATGGTCTATCTAGTCCCTTCATTGTTCAACTTGGAAGGTTATGAGGAGTCGGGCAATGAAAGAGAAACTAGTTTGTTCTTCGCATACATCGACTCGAAGTGTCCCTTTCCCCGCCTCGTTAAAAACCTCCTTGAGAAAATCATAATGGGACAAAATTCAAGTAAGGGGAAAAGAGTACGACTTGAGGGGTGTTTCTTCCTTTTAGAAGTTGAACTATTTGATGTCGCTGATATTCCAATTATTTGGTAATTGTTTTCCTTCAATTGTCTCTAGTTGGAATAAACCCTTGTTTGCTTTGGCTATAATTTTGTATGGACCGTCCCGGTTTGTTCATTGTTTGCCTTCTCGTGGATCTCTACTTGCCTAGGTTTTGGACTTGAATACGTAGTCTTCGACTTTGAGTGACCAGACCTTTTCCTTCTTGTTGTAGTAATGTTTCGCTTGCTGCTTTTGGGCGACTATTCGTATGTACGCCATGTCTCTTCATTCGTTGATCTCATTGAGCTCTTGCCATCTACTCTCGTAATTGCTAGTGTCACTTTCATCAGAGAACCTTATGGTGGGCTCTCCGACCTCGACTGGTATGACTGCTTCAGTTTCGCATACCAGAGAATAGGGCATCTCTCCTATGCTTGTCTTTAGGGTGGTTCAATACGCCTACGATACTTCTAGGAGTATTTCTGGTCACAATCCCTTGACATCTTCCAGTTTTTTCTTCGTGATGTTTAATATGGACTTGTTGGAGGATTCTGCCTGCCCGTTGTCCGCTGGGTGATAAGGGTTGATAGTTTCCTCTTAGTATGCCTTTTCTCGAGGAATTCACCAATTTTCTTTCCGTGAACTGGGCCCGTTGTTGCAGCTTATCTCTTTGGGTAGGCCGAACCAGCAAATGATATTTTTCCATAGGCGATTACCTCTTGTTCGCATATTTGGGCGAGCAATCCTGATTCTACCCATTTAGATAAATAATCAATTAAAACTAAAAGAAATCGTACATTACCTCGTCCAGCTGGGAGGGGGGCCACGATGTCTATTCCCCACTTGATAAACGGCCATGGAGAGGCGACTGAGTGGAGATGTTTTTCTTTTTGGTGAATTATTGGGGCGTATTTCTGACATTGTTCACATTTCTTCACAAATTTTGATGCATCTTTTTTCATGGTGGGCCAGTAGTATCCTGCATGTATGAGGCACCTAACGAGTGCATGATCACCGGAGTGAGCACACAATGGTCTTCATGGACCTCTTCGAGAACATGCTGGGTTTGGTTTGGACCCAAACACATCGCCATAGGACCACCATAAGTTCTCCTGTATAAGTCGTTATGAAGGAGGCTGTATCTAGCCGCTTGCGTTCTTAGTTTTTAGCTTCCTTTTTGTCTCTAGGAGTGTGTTGTCCCGCAAGTAGGTGATAATACAATTGCGCCAATCCCAAGTTAAGCTTATAGATCTTACCTAGATTTGGTCTAACGACGGGTTGAAGAGGTGGACTACACTTTTATCCCTAGTTGTGATGCTTTTGGTGGTTGCGGCCAGTTTGCCAAGGCCTTCTTCTTCGACATTCTGGGCTCAGGGAATATGGTCGAGTTAGCATTCATCGAAATTGGGAAGCATCTTACATATCTCGATTTGATATTATTGCAACCTTTGTGTAACGACCCAACCGATCGTTTTGCTTTCTAGAACCTCGATCCCCTAAATAAGACTCCTCGTACGTGATTTTATTGTTTTAGGACTTGCAAGGATCGTTAGTTTGGGATTTGTAAGGGTACGAGTTTAAATCAGAACATGTAGTTCCTTAAGGATGGCTAAAAAGGCTAAGTTTGACTTGGGTCCACGTTTTGAGTAAAAGACCACAGAATCAAGATTTGATGGTTCCAATAGGTTTGTATGATATTTTTAGACTTGGGCGTATGTCCAGATCGGGTTTTGGAAGACCCGGAAGCGTTTCGGCAGCTAATAGTGAAAGTTGGTTCTTTGAAGGTTTTAAGGTTCTTTAAATTTGGTTTATAGTAGGATTTGGTGATATCGAGGTCCAAATGGGATTCCGAGACTGGGAATATTTCCGTATCGTGATTTAAGACTTTCACGCAAAAATATGGTGTCATTCCGAGTAGTTAAGTATGATTCGGCGTGTTCGGAGAGATTTGGAAACTTGAAGTTTATATTTTGATTCAATTTGGTTTTGGGGTGTGATTCTTGGTTTTGTTGTTGTTTTACGCGTTTCGAGAGTTTGAGCAAGTCCGTATTATATTTATAGACTTGTTGGTGTAGTTGGACAGGGTCCTGAGGGGCTTGGGGTGGTTTCGGACCGCCTAGAGTTAAGTTGAAAACATCAGATTTTTTGTTCCGGTTTCCTTCTTTGCGAACGCATAAAGACCCTCGCGTTCGCGATAGGGATTTGGGTATTGGGGGATTTTTCCCTTCGCGTTCGTGTATGCAGGGCCGCGTTAGCAGAGGCCTAGACCCTTTGGCCTTTGGTTCACATTGGGCAGGCCGCGTTCGCGCAGAAGACTGTGCCTGGGCCTGGGCAACCCAGTTGCCTTACACGTTCGCGTGTTAGGCCTAATGTTCGCAAGGAGTAGGCGGCCCAGTGCGCCGCGTTCGCACGGGTCCTCTCGCGTTTGTGTAAATCCTTTTCCTGGGCTCCTCAGTTTAGCTTTCGCGAGAGCATGGCCGCAATCACGTATAAGGACCACTAGGCAGAAACATCTTTTTAAAACTGGACTTATAACATATATAAATTAGTGAAAATTATGGGTTTAGGTGAAGACCTAGGGTTTAGGTAAAAATCGGATTTAACCATGAAATTTGTTATGGAATTTAGTAAAAATCATATTTTAGTTCATGAGGTTATGGGTAACAACTTCCTTAAAAAAATTCTGAAATCTCGGCACGTGGCCCCGGGGGTGAATTTTAGGGATTCTTCAAATAGGATTGGGAAATCACTTTGATAGTTAGGATATGAACGTTTGAACATGTATTGATTATTTTATATAACATTTGACTAGTTTCGAGTCGCTTGACACCAAATTGAGGGTTTGAGCATAATCTTGGACCGGAAAGTAGGCTTTGAGACAAGGTAAGTCTCTTTTCTAATCTTGTAAAAGGGAATTAACCCCATAGGTGAATTTATTAATATGTGCACCTATTTGTGGAGGCTACGTACGCACGAGGTGACGAGAGTCTGTACATAGATACTAATTATATTTATGTCCGGGTATTCTAGGACGCATACCATGTTATATTTACGATGTTTGCACCCTAATTGTTAACTTAATTGCTTAAACCATGTTGGAACTTGATAAAGGAATGGTAGAAGGCTAAATTTCACTTAGTTAAATTCTTGGACGGGCCACTTTACTGTTATTGAGTATTGGTGTTTCTTTAATTAATTGCCTCTTAATAAATCTTGAATTGGATGTTATAAAGTATTTTCTCTTTTCGTGGAGCAGGGCGAATGCCTGTAGAAGATAGATGCATCTATGGTTCGTGTCGTTCGACCCTCGGCAGTGCACAATTTAAATATTTTTCTGTTAAATTGGGTCGTACAACCTCGGCATAATTTGAGCGTGATAAATCTTTGGAACCAATTATAATTGATAATGTTTCATTGACTTGATATATAAACTGTTAAATAAATGGAAAAAACTTGGGATATACTATTAGCGAAAGGATTGTTTATTATTCATGTTATTGAGTTTTCAGGTCTATTTATGTAATCCATGCTTAGTTATTATTTTGACATTTTATTGTTCCCTCCTCACTAATTTTTCGAGGTTAGACTGGATACTTACTAGGTACATGTTGTTTATGTACTCACACTACATTTCTACACTTAATATGCAGGATCTGAGGCAGGTGCATCTGAGTATCAGTCTGGCGCGCACAGTTGATCACTTCTACGAGACTACACAGTGAGCTGTCTTCCGAGTCGTTTCGAAGTAGCTAAAGTCTTTTATTTTGCTTGTATTTTCTGTCTACTTCATTTCAGATAGTAGCATAGAACTCTTTTGTATATTCTACTAATTGCTCGTACACTTGTGACACCAGGTCTTGGTGGTTTACGCTAGTAGACACGTGATATTTTTGGGTTATCTTATTTATCTCACTGCTTTAAAAATCTTGATTTCTCATTTTTATTAAATGCTTACTTCTTATTTATGCATAAGCTAAAAATCAACTATTTCAAATCTTTAAAAGAAAGGATCACAGAGTTAGTTCAGTGTCAGCTTGACTAGCGATAACGTTGGGCGCCACCACGACCCATAAGAGAAATTGGGTCGTGACAATATGGTATCAGAGCTCTAGGTTCACGTAGGTCTCACAAGTTATGAGCAAGCCTAATTGAGTCTTGAGGATCATAGCGGAGGCATCTGTACTTATCTTCGAGAGGTTATACGTGTGTTAGGAAACTACTCTTTCTTCATATCCTATTGTGCAGTTGATGTTATTCTAAGTGTCTTTCTTTTATTCTCTCACAGATGGTGAGAATGTGCACGGAGTATGTTCCGGACCCGGGAAGAGCTGCTCCCCCTTTTGCTAGATGCAGAGGCCGGGGAGGGCACCGGCTCGAGGTAGGGGACGTGGACGTCCTAGAGTTTCCCCAGCTATACCACCAACAGATCCAGTAAATGATTCCTCTATTGGGGAGCAGGGCGAGATGCTTGTAGTGGAGCCAGCCCCGATAGATTTCATGTCAGCCCAGGGCTTCCAGGAGGTTATGGGTCGTATGTTGCGGTTCATGGATACTATGACCTAGGTTGGTTTATTTCCAGCGGACCCAGCTACATCTCAGGCGGGAGAGGAAGCACAGACCCCAGCTGGTCAGGCTCTGGGACATGCGACTACCGTACATCAGACCCCGAGTGCACTACCCATGGGCGGAGCCCAGCCAGTTGCAGTAGTTGTACCTGAGCCTAGACCAGCTGCGGTCGATGAGCCGTAGAAGCTATTGGATAGATGGACCAAGCTTCACCCTCATGTCTTCGGAGGCGAGCCATATGAGTACCCCCAGGACTTCATCAATAGGTGCAGGGAGAGACCGCACAACATGAGTATATTAGAGTCCCGTGGGGTGGATTTCATTACTTTCTAGCTGAAGGGAAAGGCCAGTAGGTGGTGGTAGTCTCATCTTCTTGGCAGAACAACAGGTTCTCCTCCCATGACTTGGTATCAGTTTACACGCCTTTTCTTGGATAGGTATATTCCACCCTCTCAGAGGGAAGAGTTGCGATTTCAGTTTGAGTAGCTCCAGTAGGGTCAGATGTCAGTGATCGATTATGAGATGTCGTTCTCTGAGTTGTCTCACCATGCACTTATGATACTTCCTACTGAAGGAGAAAGAGTACGAAGGTTCTTCCCCAAGCTTCGGGGCTAGGCATTTCTCAGCCTATGATTGCAGCACCAGTTGTCCGACCGCCCAGAGGCAGAGGGCAGGCGGGTAGGGGTCGTCCTAGAGGTGGAGGTCGGGCAAAAGGAGGTCAGTCAGCTACTATTTAGTCACGCGGAGGCCATCCAATCGGCGCTCCAGCTAGATTTTATGTTTTCCCGACCAGACCAGATAGAGTGGCCTCAGATGCCGTGATTACATGTATTATTTTTGTTTGCGGTAGGGATGCTTTAGTACTATTTGATCCAGGGTCCACCTATTCGTATGTGTCATCTTTGTTTGCTCATTTCCTGGATATTCCTCGTGAGTCCTTGGGTACTCCTGTTTATGTGTCCACTCCAGTGGGTGATTCTATTGTTGTGGATCGGGTCTACCAGTCCTGCATTGTAACATTCCATGGCTATGAGACTAGAGCGGATATTCTACTGCTCGATATGATCGATTTTAAGGTTATCCTGCGCATGGACGGGTTATCTCCATATCACGCCATCCTTGATTTCCATTCCAATATTGTTACCTTGGAGATGCCTAGTTGCTTAGATTGGAGTGGAAGGGTTCGTCTGTCAACACACCTAGTCGGATCATCTCTTTTATGAAGACTCGACATATGGTCGAGAAGGGTTATTTGGCTTATCTAGCTTATGTTCAGGAGACTACCGCAGAGACTCAGACAATTGATCCAGTACCAGTAGTCCCGGAGTTCTCCGATGTGTTTCCTTCGGATCTTACGGACATGCCACAAGATCGTGATATTGGTTTATGTATTGACTTGGCTCCAGCTACCCAGCCTATATATATCCTATCGTACCGTATGGATCCGAAAGAGTTGAAGGAGTTGAAGGAGCAGCTTGAGGAGTTTCTAGCAAAGGGGTTTGTCAGGCCGAGTGTATCGCCTTGGGGTGCACCAGTGTTATTTGTGAAGAAGAAAGATGGGACAATGCAGATGTGCATTGATATCGCCCGTTGAACAAAGTTACCATTAAGAACAAGTACCTGTTACTGCGGATTGATGATTTTTTTGACCAGTTGTAGGGTTCCAGGGTGTTCTCTAAGATCGACTTGAGATCGGGGTACCATTAGTTGAAGATTAAGGATTCAAATATTCCGAAGACTGCTTTCCGGACTAGATATGACCATTTTCTGGTGATGTCCTTCGGTATGACTAACTCCCCTACGACGTTTATGGATTTGATGAACATGGTGTTTCGGCCATATATTGATTCATTCGTCATTGTCTTTATTGATGACATTTTGATCTATTCACGTAGCATAGAGAAGCACGAGCAGCATTTGAGAGTAGTGCTTCAGACCTTGCAGGAGCAAAAGCTATATGCTAAGTTCTCTAAGTGTGAGTTTTGGTTAGATTCTGTAGCATTCTTGGGGCATGTTGTATCAGGTGAGGGTATTAAGGTGGATCACAAGAAGGTTGAGGTAGTTCAGAGTTGGCCTCGTCCCACTATGGCGATTGAGATTAGGAGTTTCTTGGGATTAGCAGGTTATTATTGTCGGTTTGTGGAGGGCTTCTCATCTATTGCAACACCTTTGACTAGATTGACCCAGAAAGGTGCTCCATTAGGTTGGTCCGATGATTGAGAGACGAGCTTCTAGAAGCCCAAGACAACTTTGACTACAACATCAGTTCTAGTGTTGCCTTCCGGTTTGGGGATGTATACTGTGTATTGCGACGCTTCACACGTTAGTTTGGTTTGTGTATTGATGGAGGAGGGGTGAGTTACTGTATATGCTTCACGTCAACTGAATCCCCATGAGAAGAATTATCCTGTACACGATTTGGAGTTGGCCGCGATTGTTTATGTTAAGATCTGGAGGCATTATCTTTACGGGGTGTCCTGTGAGGTTTACACTGATCATTGCAGCTTGTAGTATTTGTTCAAGCAAATGGATCTCAATTTGAGGCAGCGCAGATGGCTGGAGTTACAGAAGGATTATGATATCACTATTATTTATCATCCGGGCAAAGGCGAATGTAATCGCGGAAGCCTTGAGAAGAAAGACAAAGAGTATGAGCTTGACATTCATTTCAACAAAGGAGAGGCCACTAGCTTAGAACATGCAGTCCTTGGTTAACAGACTTGTGAGTTTGATATTTCAGAGCCCAGTCGAGTTTTTGCATGCGTCGTTTCCCAGTCTTTACTATTTGAGAAGATCAAGATTCGACAATTTGATGATCCACACTTGTTGGTTCTCAGAGAGACAATACTACTGGGTGGTGCCAAGGAGGTTACTATCGGCGAGGATGGTGTTTTGCGACTCCAGGGTCGTCTATGTGTTCCTAATGTCGATGGCTTGAGGGAGAGGATTCTAGAGCAGGTACACAGTTCTCGGTATTCCTTTCATCTAGATGCTACGAAGATGTATCGCGGCCTGAGGAAGTATTATTGGTGGTGGCGGATGAAGAAAAACATAGTTGAGTATGTAGCTAGATGCCTAAATTTCCAGCATGTTAAGTATAAGCACTAGGGGCCAGGTGGCCTACTCCAGCAGATGACTATACCTGAGTGGAAGTGGGAGCGCATTATCATGGACTTTGTAGTTGGGTTGCCGCGGACCTTGCAGAAGTTTGATGGAGTTTGGGTCATTATTGACAGGTTGACCAATTCAGCACACTTCATTCCGGTGGTGACTACGTATACTTCAGAGAGGTTGTCACAGATTTATATTTAGGGGATAGTTCGGTTGCATGGTGTGCCTATTTACATCATATCAGACAGAGGCCCTCAATTTACTTCGCATTTATGGAGAGCGGTATAGATTGAGTTGGGGACCCCTGTAGAGCTCAACACATCATTTCATCCACAGACTGACGGGTACTCGGAGCGGACAATTCAGATCTTGGAGGACATGCTAAGAGAATGGGTGATTGACTTTGAAGGGCAGTGGGATCGATTCTTGCCCTTGGTCGAGTTTGCTTACAACAACAGTTATCAGTCCAACATCGAAATGGCTCCATTTGAGGCTTTATATGGTCGGCGATGTCGTTCTCCCATCAGTTGGTTTGAGCCCGGCGAGGCTAAGTTATATGGTACTGATTTGGTGAAGGATTCCTTGGAAAAGGTAAAGTTGATTCAAGAGCGACTCCGCACAACACAGTTCAGACAGAAGAGTTACGCGGATCAGAAGGCGCATGATGTATCATTTATGTGGGAGAGAAGGTTCCCTTGAAAGTCTTGTCGATAAAGGGAGTTATGAGGTCGCAACTTGAGCCCAAGGTTTATAGGCCCATCTGAGGTGTTGAGACGAGTTGGAGAGGTTTCTTATGAGCTTACTTTGCCTCCTAGTCTACCGGGAGTTCATCTGGTTTTCCACGTGTCTATACTCCGGAGGTATCATGCCGACTTGTCACATGTGATAGACTTCAGCATGATTCAGTTAGATAAGAGTTTGGGTTATGAGGAAGAGCCAGTTGCCATTGTTGATAGTCAAGTTTTCCAGTAGAGGTCTAAGAGGCTGCGGTAAAGGTTCAGTGGAGGGGCCAACCAGTCGAGGAGGCGACTTGGGAGTCCGAGGAGGACATGCGGAGCAGATAACTACATTTATTCAGCACTCCAGGTATGATTCTAGACTCATTCGAGGACGAACATTTGTTTAAGAGGTGGAGAGTGTAATGACCCGACCGATCGTTTTTCTTTCTAGAACCCCGATCCCTTAAATAAGACTCCTTGTACGTGCTTTTACTATTTTATGACTTTCCGGGTGGTTAGTTCGGGATTTGGAAAGGTTCGGCTTGAAATAGGAACACTTGGTTCCTTAAGGTTGGTTAAAAAGGCTAAGTTTGACTTCGGTGAACATATTGAATAAACGACCTCGGAATCAGGATTTGGCGGTTCCAATAAGTTTGTATGACAATTTCGGACTTGGTAGTACGTTTGGATCGGGTTTTGGATGACTAGGAGCATTTCAGCGCCTAATAGTGAAAATTGGTTCTTTGAAGGTTTTAAAGTTCTTTAAATTTGGTTTGGAGTAGGTTCTGGTGATATCGAGGTACAAATGGGATTCCGAGATCGGGAATAGTTCTGTATGGTGATTTAAGACTTGCATGCAAAATTTGGTGTCATTCCGAGTAGTCTAAGTATGATTCGGCACGTTCGAAGTGATTTGGAAACTTGAAGTTCATATTTTGATTCAATTTGGTTTTGGGGTGTGATTCTTGGTTTTGCTGTTGGTTTATGTGTTTCGAGAGTTCGAGCAAGTCTGTATTATGTTTATAGACTTGTTGGTGTAGTTGGACGGGGTCCTAAGGGGCTCAGGTGTGTTTCGGACCGCCCGGAGTTAAGTTGAAAACACCAGATTTTTTGTTATGGTTTCCTTCCTCACGAACGCGTAAAGACCCTCTTGTTATCTATGAGGATTTGGGGACTGGGGGATTTTGCCCTTCACATTCGCATATACAGTCTGCGGTCGCGTAGAAGACTAGGCATGGGCCTAGGCAACCCAATTGCCTTACGCGTTCGAGTGTTGGGCCTCGTGTTCGCGAGGAGTAGGCGGCCTAGTGCACCTCGTTTGCACGGGTGCTCTCGCATTCGTGTAGAGCCTTTAATTGGGCTCCTCAGTTTAGCTTTCGCGATCGTGAGAGCATGGCCGTGATCGCGTAAAAGGACCACTAGGCAGAAACATCTTTTAAAAACGGGACTTAGGCTATTTTGGCTCATTTTCTTTCATCTCTTGGGCGATTTTGGAGCTCTTGGAGAAGGGTTTTCACCTAGCACTTTGAGGTAAGTAATTTCTACACAATGTGAGTTAAATACACATTTTATGGGTAGATTATAACATGTAAATTAGTGAAAATCATGGGTTTAGGTCAAGACCTAGGGTTTTGATAAAAATCGGATTTAACCACGAAATTTGTTATGGAATTTAGTGAAAATCATATATTTGAGTTCATGAGGTTATGGGTAACAACTTTCTCCAAAATTTCCGAAATTCGGGCACATGAGCCTGGGGGTGAATTTTAGGGATTCTTCAAATAGGATTGGGAAATCAATTTGATAGTAAGGATATGAGATGTTGAACATGTATTGATTATTTTATATAACATTTGACTAGTTTCGAGTCGTTTGGCACAAAATTGAGGGTTTGAGCACAATCTTGGACTGAACAGTAGGCTTGAGATGAGGTAAGTCTCTTTTCTAACCTTGTAAGAAGGAATTAACCCCATAGATGAATTGATTAATATGTGCACCTATTTGTGGGGGCTACGTACGCACGAGGTGACGAGAGTCCGTACATAGCTACTAATTATGTTTATGTTCGGGTAGTCTAGGACCCATACCATGCTATATTTACGATGTTTGCACCCTACTTGTTAACTTAATTGTTTAATCATGTTAGAACTTAATAAAGGAATGATAGAAGGCTAAATTTCACTTAGTTAAATTCTTGGACGGGCCACTTTACTGTTATTGAGTATTGGTGTTTCTTTAATTAATTGCCTCTTAATAAATCTTGAATTTGATGTTATAAAGTATTTTCTCTTTTCGTGGAGCGGACCAAACGCCTCGGTAGAAGATAGATGCATTTATGGTTCGTGTCGTTCGACCCTCGGCAGTGCACAATTTAAATATTTTTATGTTAAACCGGGTCGTACGACCTCGGCATAATTTGCGCGTGATAAATCTTTGCAACCAATTATATATGATAATGTTTCATTGGCTTGTGATATAAATTGTTAAATTATGGAAATAAACTTGGGATATACTATTAGTGAAAGGATTGTTTATTATCATGTTATTGAGTTTTCAACTATATTTATGTAATCCATGCTTAGTTATTATTTTGAAATTTTATTGTTAGCCCATAGTAAGTGTCAAAGTCGACCCCTCGTCACTACTTCTTCGAGGTTAGACTGGATACTTACTGGGTAAATGTTGTTTATATACTCACGTTACACTTCTGCACGTAATGTACAGGATCTGAGGCAGGTGCATCTGGGTATCAGTCTGGCGCACACAATTGATCACTTCTACGAGACTACACAGTAAGCTGCCTTACGAGTCGTTCCGCAGTAGACAAAGTATTTTCTTTTGCTTGTATTTTCTATCTACTTCATTTCAGACAGTAGCGTAGAACTCTTTTGTATATTCTATTAGTTGCTCGTAGATTTGTGACACTAGGTTTTGGTGGTTTAAGCTAGTAGACACATGATAATTTTTGGGTTATCTTATTTATCTCAATGCTTTAAAAATCTTGATTTCTCATTTTTATTGAATGCTTACTTCTTATTTATGCATAAAATAAAAATTAACTATTTCATATCTTTAAAAGAAAGGATTACAAAGTTAGTTTATTGTCGGCTTGCTTAGCGATAACGTTGGGCGCCACCACGGCTCATAGGAGAAATTGGGTCGTGACACTTTGTTCTTTGATTTGGAAAGTCCCTGTGACTTGGTTGACTATGAGATGTGAATCACAATGGAGTTTCAACCACATCGTCCCATATTTGAGTGCTAGTCTCAATCCCTCAATTACGGCCTCATACTTGGCCTCGTTGTTAGTCATATCTGGCATCTTATGGATTCGCGAATTACTTCGCCGGTAGGGACCTCGAGTACGAGTCCCAGTCTGGATCTAGAAGTATTGGATGAGTCGTCGGTGTGTAAGACCTAGAGGTCTTGTATTTGAAGAGAAGCTTGGACGACTTCCTTCTCGACCTCAAGCATTGTCTTTGCGCTTAAGTGTATGACAAAGTCGGCGAGTACTTGCGATTTTATCATTGTTCGTGGATGATATACGATATCGTGCTCGATGACCCACTTGGCCAGCCTCTCCGACAATTTAGATCCATGTAAAATGCTTCTTAAAGGAAAAGTGGTAACGACTGAGATAGGGTGGCACTGGAAATAAGGTATGAGCTTTCTTAAAGAAACAACCAGTGACCAGGCCAATTTCTCGAGGTGTGGGTACCTCTTCTCGGTGTCGACGAGTGTTTACTAATGTAATAAATGGGAGATTGCCTACCTTTCACAGATCAAGTCTGCACTTACTGCAACTTCGGAGACGGAGAAGTAGACGATGAGGTGTTCCCCCGGTTCGGGATTCGAGAGAGAGGTGGTGACGACAGATACACCTTTAGTTCTCGTAGAGATTGTGTGCAATTGGGCGTCCACTCGAGGTTGTTATCCTTTTTTAGCACGCCGAAAAATCTGTGACATCTCTCAGATGACCGCGAGGGATAGGGCAGCTATAGGACTAGTCAGCCTTTGGACTTGCTTCTTAGCAGTCAGTTGCTCCGCTATCCCTTCGATAACTTTGATTTGGTCCAGGTTGACTTCATGTCCTCGTTGCGACACTAAGAAACCCATAAACTTCCCCGAGGTTATGCCAAACGCGCATTTGTTTGGGTTTAGTTTCATCTTGTACTGTCCTAGTATGTCAAAATCTTCCTTCAAATGGTCAATATGGTCCTCCGCCCTTACGGATTTGACCAGCATGTCGTCGATATATACCTCCATGGCCTTGTCAAGTTGGTATTTGAACATTCTTGTGACCAATATTTGATAGGTGGCTCCTGTATTCTTCAACCCGAACAACATGACCCTATAAGAATATGTTCCTCGGTGGGTTATGGACGTGGTTTTCTCCTGGTCCTATTCTTCCATAACTATCTGGTTATAGCCTGAGTATGCATACAGGAAACTCAGTAGCTCGTGCCCGGTTGTCGCGTCGATGAGTTGGTCGATATGTGGTAACGAGAATGAATCCTTCAGGCATGCTTTATTTAAGTCTCTGAAGTTGACACACATCCTCCATTTCCCATTTTTCTTTTGACCATCACTATGTTGGTTATCTACTTGGGGTATTTCGATTCCCAGATTAAGCCATTTTCTAATAGCTTCTCTACCTCCTCGTGGACGACATCATTAATGGTGGGGTTGAGCTTTCATTTGACCTGCCTTACCGGGGGATAGAACAGGTCGACGTTCAATTTATGTACGATGATCTCCTTGGGGATGCCCGACATATCTGCATGGCTGAAGGCAAATAAATTTGCATTAGTTATTAAAATTGGCTAACTTTACCTGGTTATCGGAGTTTGCTACCGATGTAGGCCTTTTTGTTGGGGTCGCTGGGATCTAATTGCATGGGGTCGAGGTCCTCTATAGTTAAGTCCACGACTTTGACCGTTTTGGAGTCCATGATGACGTCCCTGATATTTTCTCCTTTCTTTTTCGAGCTCGCAGAATTTTTTTTATTTTTCTTCTCTGAAACTGTAAGAAATATTCTGTGTGGATGAATATGAGTACCCTCTTATTTATTTACTAATAAACATGTAACATGAACAATTCACCAACATTTCTGTCACTCGTGCTTTGCTCTTTTTTTTACTCCGTAACACTTCGCACGAGAATTCATACAATTATTATTAATCAAATTTTGTATAGTAGTTTTTACTATTATAGTTTATTGATTTGAATATACAAGTCCAAAAATAATAAAATTAATTATTATAAGCTAACTTAATCATATAGCTAGGCTGAAGGCAATACGTAATGAATAATTTTTTTTTAATACTACATGTTTTTTCTAATCAAAGGCGGTTTAAAAACCGTACCCCCAAGCGATTAAATCGACAGATTTAGGCCTCAAAATAGAGGCTGCAAAAGCTACTCTTTTTGCGTTGACCTCGACCCTGTTGATTATTATACCTCTTTTTCCTTATCGTTTTTCTATTAGGTTGTCGTGCTATCTAAGGCGACGAGGTAGCATTCCTGGGATGTGCGTTGTTCTCCTCGTATGCTGAATATTTCCCAAGTTGTTCCTCCTCTTGTCGCTCAACAGATCTTTGAGGTGTCCTTGGTGCAACATGTTCACAACCTCTTGTCTTAGGGAGATGCAATCTTCTGTATTGTGTCCGCGTTCCTAGTGGAATTCGTAGAGGGCGTCAGACTTTCTGGTGCTCGCGTCGGACCTAATATTTGGAACCCACTTCACCTTCATTTCGAGTTTCTCTAGGGCATAGACTATTTTTGTAGGTGATACATAAACATTGTGAGCAGACAACAAGGGAGCGTACCTCTCTCGTTCCTGTGAGTCCCCTTCCTCGGCCTATATTAGCCTTCATCATAGTGGAATGAATGAGGGATGGGGGCCCTGACGTATGGATGATGTCATTCCCTATTTGGTTGTGAGACCGGGTGATCCCTCCTTATGTTATCTCTTCTTTCTTTCTTGGGCTCGGCTTGTACCGAGACGAGCCATCGAGTCGGTTGGTTGAGGTCGTCATCATCTGCTCGAACTTCGTCCCAAGTGGTTGGAAGATACTTCATCAACCGACTCAGCAATTTTCTGGCCGCTCTTGAACCCACTCTACTTAACTCGTTCTGAAAGGTTGTGACTGTGTGATGACCCAAGGGGTCATTTTATAAAATTAGACTCTGTTTCGTGCTTAATAGCCATAAAAAGACTAAAATTAAATACCTCAATTTGCGTGCGCAATCCGGGCGTGAAACCGGAAAACTTTTATGTGAAAATATGAGAAATAGTGATTTTAGAATTTAAATTTGATAAAATTCGACTTTGGTCAACATTTTGAGTAAACGGACCCGGATCCATATTCCGACGATCCCGGGAGGTCCGCAGTAAAATATGGGACTCGGGCGTGTTCCCGGAAATGAATTCCTAGGTCCCAAGCCTTAGAAATCAATTTTTGAAAGAAATTATTTTGTTGAAATGTTTATGAATTAAAGAAAATAAATAATACTAAAAATCATTGGTATCGGGTCCATATTTTGGTTTCGGAGCCCGGTACAGCTTTGTTCTGATATTAAAAGGTTAAATGTAAAATTTGGTGAAAAACGGAGTTCGTTTGATGTGATTCGGACATCCGGGTGAGAAATTATGAACTTTAAGAGTTTTTTTGAAAACGATGAGTTTTGAGGTTTAATTCATAGATTTACATGTTATTTTCATGATTTTATCGTACGAGCAAGTCCGTATGATGTTTTTAGACTTGCGTGCATGATTTGTTTAGAGCTCCGAGGGCTCGGGTGAGTTTCGGATAGGACACGAGAGGTTTTGAACATGTTAAAAAGCTGCTGGTTTTTCTTTTGCTGGTGCCAGGAATTTGTTCTATGCGATCTCATAGGGAGTTCTGCGATCGCATGAGTAAAGGTTGAGGGTCCTATTTTTGTGATACGCGATCTCATAGTTAGGGGTGCGAATGCGAGGGGGGGTTACCCTACGCGAACGCACCAAGAAGGTCGCGATCGCATAGAGTCAGGCCGGGCTGGGGGGCTGGGTAGTCGTTAGGCAGTGCGAATGCGGCCCTAGGCTCGCGATCGCGTAGGGCTGGGATACTAAGCCTATGCGAACGCAGCCCTGGGCCCGCGATCGCGTAGAACCCCTGTCCAGTTAATATAAAAGGCTCCAAAAACCGGGCAAAACCCTTTCTTCTCCAATTTTTCAAGGTTCCAGCCCTAAAAATGATTTTTCTTCAACAATATTCATCCCCAATTCATAGGTAATCAATTCCAAACCTTGTTCTTTCAATTCCTTACTATTTTGCATCACTTTTAAAGCAAAAACAAAGAATTTTCATGGTAAAAATCTAGGATTTGGGTAGAATTAGGGAGTTTTGTAAAAATTGAATTTTTATATCAAATTAAGCTCGGATTTCAAAACTAATAGCATATTTGGGTTCGTTGGTGAATGGGTAAACGTAATTTGGTCCGAACCCCGAGTTTAGACTAAGCGGGCCCAGGGTCGGGTTTTCACTTTTTTGAGAAAACTTGGAAAACATTATATTTTTTAATAAAGTTAGTTCCTTTAGCATTAGTTAATGATATTAAGTTAATTTTGATTAGATTCGAGCAACTTAGAGGTGAATTCAAAAGGAAAAGCAATAATTGAGCAGTGAGTGGCCTGCGAAATTGAGGTAAGTGTTTGGTCTAACTTTGGCTTGAGGGAATAGGACTCCCCACTTGTTTGTTATGTGAAATGCATGGGCGTGGTGTATAGGTGTGGTGACGAATATCTATGCACCACCCAAATTGGTTGTTAAACATGATCCCCTTTCTCGTTCCCCACTTAATTGATTATTGTCTTAATTGTTATACGTTCATTATTGTTTCTATGACTATTTGGCCTTGTTGATTTGTTGTTAGACATTGTTGTGACTATTTGGAAAGAATGTTGGTTGTTTGAGCTGGTTTCCTTGTGATATAAACATGGTTGAGAGGTTTGGTATTATTTTTATGAAATAAATGTATATATTTTTTATATTCCTGTTGACTTCCTGGTTGAGAGGTTATTGATGAAGTTATGAGAAAAATGCAGTTTATTATTTATAATTGTTGAGACAAAAATATTGTGAAAGGCTTGGCCTGAATTGTGAAACTTATGAATAAATTGATATGATATGTCCGGTGGGAGCGGGTTGCACGCCGCAACAAGGAGTGATAAGGGTGGACAGGTGGGATCGGGTTGCACACCGCAACAGGAGTAATAAGGGTGATAATTTAGGGAGGAGCAATAAGGGAGGACAGGCGGGAGTGGGTTGCACGCCGCAACAATAACCGATATGGGAGGACATTTATATTTTACTAATTCTCAAAGAAAAAGAAAATAAAAGTTTTGAAAAGTTAAATTGTCTATTTTACTACTCTTTAAATATTCCAGTACTATTTTTATTCAAAGTCAAAGTTTGGAACTTTGAAGAGTTATTTGAGAATTGGTTTAGGCTGAGTTATTTTATTTTGTTGCAGCACTTATTTATCTATTTGTTTAGATTTATTTCTGGCTTTATTATTTATTGTTGTTATCGATTATATTGTTGAAGCCCGACTTAGCCTCGTCACTACTTCACCGAGGTTAGGCTCGGCACTTACTCAGTACATGGGGCCGGTTGTACTGATACTACACTTTGTGCTCTTTTGCACAGATCCAGGTACTAGTCAGCAATAGAGGATTCCAGGACGACCACCCGATTCGTTTGGAGACACGAGGTACACCTGCCGACGTTCGCAGATTTCGAGAGTCTTCTCCAATTATTACTTACACTGTTTTATTATATCCAGAACAGTTACACTATTTCTTTCAGCCATTATTTGTAGCATTCTTTAGTAGTTCGTGGATTGTGACACCAGACCCTGTGGTAGGCTTAGAGTTAATTATATAATTAGTTCGTGGTTCGTTGGTTATTATTATTATTTTGTTTTGAGGTTGTTGGAAATTATGTTAATTAAGTCCATTTTAAATTATTTTATTTATGCTTAAGTAATTTAATTAAGAAAGTTGATCAATCAAATTCTAACATTGGCTTGCCTAGCAAGTGTGGTGTTAGGCGCCATCACGATCCCTAAGGTTGGAAATTTGGGTCGTGACAAGTTGGTATCAGAGCACTAGGCTTACTTAGGTCCTACAATCCACGAACTATCTTAGTAGAAGGTGAAGGATCGGTACGGAGACGTCTGTATGTCACGACCCAATTACGCTCAGGTCGTGATGGCGCCCAACGGCAGGGTCAGGCAAGCCAACATCTATCTACCCGTGTGATTTCTTGCGTGATTAAATGATAAAACCCCTTTTTGTGATTCTTTAAATAAGAAAAACCTTTAAAACCAATCTCTAAGTGAAAGCACAAGGCAATTTACAACCCAAAATAACGTAGAATCTGTTTATCTTTACCAAAATATCAAGAAATCCATATACGTGCCAGAATCTAGTGTCACGAGTCAACAGGCGACTGATTATACAAAACCCTGCTAATAAATACAATGTTGTCTGATAGGAAAAGACAACAAGACAAAAGTATGTGGGGAACTCCACAGTGCTACCAAGATCGCCAAGGAAAACAACTCATCGTGAAATCAGCAGAAGGAAACTCTCAACGATGGCCGCCGGAATAGTGGCCGGACGCAGCTGGCTCAGACCCTGTACAGTTAAGTACAGAAGAGTAGCATGAGTACATATATTTAAATATGTACCCAGTGAGTATCCCGTCTAAACTCGAAGAAGTAGTGACGAGAGGTAGACGTTTTACTCACTAGGTCAAAATACTAGTTTATGACAATAAGGTTTCAGGTACAACAAATATGGAAAGCAGGTGCACATGGAACAGTCAAACAACCAAGTAAGACCCCCCGCGTCGCATCAACTCAACAGTATATGAACATGATCACCAAATTCCTTCCAATCCAGACAGATAAAATTGATGATTCATAAATAAAACTCTTAGAGAAGTAAATAGCATATAGCATGCCGAAGCGTCGCGATAAGTTACATGTGCACTGCCGAGGGTCGAACGGCCCGAACCATAGATGCATCTATTACCCCGCTCACGAATCGATCATCTGACGCAGTTGACATAATGTAAGGCTACCCCACTCATGAATCATACATGTGACTCGGGTGCTCAAAATATACACAATTCTAACAAAAACATCTTTTAAAGAAGGAAATTCCAGTATCACATTTGTAGCATAATCTATAACTTAAGCTTGCAGGATATTCACTAACGTTTCCATAATGCCTCAGAGGTGCTAACTCACCACAGTTACTTGCAAGGAAAGACAAACAAGACAAGTAAAAGCATGCTTGTGAATCCTAACACTACCCGACAAAGCATAGTAGTCACTACGCACGGACTCTCGTCACTTGGTACGTGCGTAGCCCCACGCAGATAAGGACATTTAAACAATACAATTACCTATGGGGACAATTCCCTCTTACAAGGTTGGAAAGGAGACTCACCTCGTGTAGAATTCTACTCCTCCGGTCAAGAAAGTGCCCGAAACTCCAAACTCGTCGCTCAAGGACTCGAAACTAGACAAATATTACTTAAATATATCAATATACGCTCAACAGTAGGAAATTACACCACTAATTAGGCTAATTCCTCATTCTTGAAGAATTCCCAAAATACATCCCCGGCCCACACGCTCGTTTTCCAAAAAATTTTGAAGAAAACACTCACCCATAACCTAAGGGTCATTTATATGTAAATTCCCTAAGGTTTCATGGTAGAAAAGTAGTGAAATTTCTAAGAATCCATCAACCCTAGGTCCTAACTCTAACCCATGATTTTACCTCTAATTTTGATGTTAATCTACCTAAAAGGTGATGTAACAAGCTAATATGAAATGGACGATCACTTACCTTTTAGTTGGTAGATGAAACCCCTCTTAAAAAGCTCTCAAAAATCGTCCAAGATGATGAAATATGGAGGAAATGAGCCTAAGTCCCGTATTAATTAGGAGTCTGCCTTCAGCTATTTCCGCACCTGCGGCCATTGGACCGCACATGCGGTCCCGCACCCGCGACCATAAGGTCGCACCTGCGAGGTCGCGCCTGCGGTGGAGGGTCTGCACCTGCGACCTGGGCGACCGCACTTGCGGTCACACCAGACCTGGTGCACCAGCAGCTGATGCTGCTGGTTTTTGGCCCCGATCGGGCAAAAAACGAACTCACTCGACCCTTCGGAATGCCCTAAACACCGCTAAAACTCCGAATCCCCTCCAAAACCCCTAGAATCAAACTTAGGAATTCTTAAGTTTTAGGATTTGGTTTCAATGCGCCGAACCGACCTACTCTATCCGGAATTCCATCAAACTTTACAGGCAACGCATAATAATCATATTTGACCTGTTCGGGGTTCCGGGACCATAAATACGGGCCCGGTACACAGTTTTCTCATTAAATTTCATTTTCAAAATTCTGAATATTTTTCAGAAAATAATTTCTTTTAAAAAATTCATTTCTCGGTCCTGGGACCTCGGAATTGGATTTCGGGCATATGCCTGGGTCCCATATTTTCCTACGGACCCTCCGGGACCGTCCAATCACGGGTCCGGATCCGTTTACCAAAAATATTGACCAAAGTCAACTTTAAGTCAATTAATTATAGAAATTCCAGTTTTTCTTCAAGTTTTCACATTAAAGCTTCTCGGCTACATGCCCGAGCTGCGTGCGCATATCGAGGTGAGATTAACGGAGGCTTTCGGGCCTCGGAATGCAGATCTAGCTAAGTTAGCACAGGATGAGTGTTTGGGTCATCACAGTGTACTTATCTCTCAAAGGCTATTGAGTTAGGAAACAACTCCATTTTTATTTCTATTCTATCGTGCGATTCTTGTATCTCAAATACTGATTTGGATTCTTCTATTCTCTCGCAGATGGAGAGAATACGTGCTTCATCTTTCGCTGACCAGAATTTCGGACCTCCAGTAGCAGCAACTCCTACTAGGGGCAGAGGCCACGCCAGAGGCCGAGGCAGGAGCAGGACTCAACCCATTGCTCAAGTAGCAGCCACAGCTGAGGAACCCAGATTGAGATTAATGAGGGGGTTCCGGCTCAGACTGTCCTAGCGGGACCAGCTCAGGTTCCCGAGGGGTTTATTGCTACCCCAATTCTTCAGGATGCTTTGGTCCGTTTAGTGGGCCTTATGGAGAGTGTGGCCCAGACTGGCACTTTTCCTGTTGCAGCAGCCGTATCTCAGGCTGGAGGAGGGGTTCCAACTCCTACTACCCACACTCCAGTTCAGACTACTCCTCGGGTTCAGACTCCAGTGGCCAATCCCATTGGGGTAATTCAGGTAGTTGCAGCAGTGCCGCCGGCTAATGGGGCAATCATGTCATCAGATGCTTTGTGGAGACTTGACAGGTTCATTAAGGTATTCCCTATCCATTTCAGTGGTGCTACTTCAGAGGAACCTCAGGAATATCTGGATAGTTGTCATGAGGTGTTGCGCAATATGGGTATTTTGGAGACCAATGGGGTCGATTTTGTAGCTTTTTAGATGATTGGTTCCGCTAAGAAATGGTGGAGAGATTATTTGTTGACTAGGCCGGTGGGATCACCTGCTCTGACTTGGGATCAGTTTTCTTATCTCTTTTTGGAGAAGTTCTTACTTGTCACTACTCGAGAGGATAAGTGTCGTCAGTTTGAGCAACTACAGCAGGGCAACATGACTGTGACTCAATACGAGACTCGTTTTGTGGATCTGGCTAGACATGTTATTCTTATATTTCCCACAGAGAGGGAGAGGGTCGGACGGTTTATTGATGGCCTTGCTCAGCCCATCAGGTTACAGATGGCCAAGGAAATAGGGTCCGAGATTTCTCTTCAGGATGCAGCTAATATAGCTAGGAGGGTTGAGTCAGTTCTTAGGATGGGAGGCCAGGGGTCAGACAAGAGACCTCGCCATTCCGGTGTTTTCAGTGGTGCCTCATCTGGAGGCGGGTCTTCATTTAGCAGAGGCCATTCATCCAGGCCATTCCATTCAGCGCTGCAGGTTTCACATGGTACTTCAGGGGGTCGTGGTTCTTATGTACCTCCTTCTGCTCAGCCAGTCTACAGTGCTCCTTCAGCTCCTATTAGAGCACCTCCTCTGCAGAGTTATTATCGTGGTCAGCTGGTTCGTCAGGGTCAGTCCTCACATCAGGAGGGATGTTTTGAGTGTGGTGAAAATGGGCATGTTTGGAGAGCTTGTCCGAGATTTCTAAGTAGTCAACATCAGTACCAGGGTCCTCGTGCCATAGTTCCGGCACCAGCTGTAGCACCACCTGCCCAGCCAGCAAGGGGTAGGGGTCAGGCAGTCAGTGGTAGAGGCCAGAATGTTAGAGGTGGAGGACAGATAGCTAGAGGTGGAGGTCAGCCTGCTAGAGGTCGAGGTCCTCCCAGAGGTGTGGTTCAGGGTGGTGGGGCTCAGCCCCGACTATATGTTTTTCCAGATAGGCCTGCGGCAGAATCCTCCGACGCTGTTATTACAGGTATCATCTCAGTTTGTGATAGAGCTGCTTCTATTTTGTTTGATCCGGGGTCTACTTATTCGTATGTTTCCTCCTATTTTGCTCGTATTTGAATGTGCCCCGTGATCCCCTGAGTGTTCCTGTTTATGTGTCTACATCGGTGGGGGATGCTATTGTGGTAGATCGAGTGTATCGTTCGTGCGTGGTAGTCATTAAAGGTCTTGAAACTAGTGTTGATATTTTACTTCTAGACATGGTTGACTTTGATATTATATTGGGTCGGGATTGGTTGTTGCCCTATTATGCCATTTTAGACTGTCACGCCAAGACGGTTACTTTAGCCTTACCGGGGTTGCCTCGATTAGAATTGAAAGGGACTCCCGGTCATCCTCCCAGCCGGGTAATTTCATATGCTAAGACTCGTCACATGGTGGAGAAAGGGTGTTTGGCTTATTTGGCTCATATTCGTGATTCTGATGCTGAGGTATCTTCTATAGAGTCAGTTCCTATCGTGCGTGAGTTTCTTGAGTTATTTCCTGCAGACCTGCCAGGTATGCCGCCCGACAGGGATATTGATTTATGTATTGATGTGGCTCCGGGCACTCAGCCCATTTCCATTCCTCCATATCGGATGGCCCCACCATAATTGAAAGAACGGTTACAAGATTTGCTAGATAAGGGTTTCATAAGACCTAGTGTCTCGCCTTGGGGTGCACCGGTTTTATTTGTAAAGAAGAAAGATGGGTCAATGAGAATGTGCATAGACTACAGCAGCTAAATAAAGTTACTATCAAGAATAAATATCTGTTGCCAAAGATTGATGACCTATTTGATCAGCTTCAGGGTGCTAGAGTGTTTTCGAAAATTGATTTGAGGTCAGGCTACCATCAGCTGAAGATTTGGGCGTCCGATATCCCTAAGACAGCCTTTCGTACGAGGTATGGGCACTATGAATTTTTGGTTATGTCTTTTGGGCTGACTAATGCTCCAGCGGCCTTTATGGACTTAATGAATCGGGTTTTTAAGCCACATCTGGACTCTTTTGTGATCGTGTTCATTGATGACATTCTTATATACTCCCGCAGTCGGGAAGAGCATGAGCAGCATCTCCGTATAGCACTTCAGACTTTGAGGGATAATCAATTGTATGCCAAGTTTTCTAAATGTGAGTTCTGGTTAGATTCAGTAGCCTTTTGGGTCATATAGTATCGGCTGAGTGTATTCAGGTTGATCCTAAGAAGATAGAGGCAGTCAAGAACTGGCCTAGACCTACCACAGCCATGGAGATTAGGAGTTTCTTGGGTTTGGCCGGTTACTACCGTCGTTTTATGGAGGGGTTTTCATCCATAGCAGTCCCAATGACTAAATTGACTCAGAAAGGTGCCCTATTTACATGGTCAGAGTAGTGCGAGGTGAGCTTTCAGAAGCTCAAGACAACCTTGACCTCAGCACCGGTGTTGGTGTTACCATCAGATTCGGGTTCTTTCACGGTGTATTGTGATGCTTCTCGAGTTGGCCTTGGAGCAGTGTTGATGCAGGATGGCAGGGTGATTGCGTATGTGCCTTATCAGTTGAAAGTCCATGAGAAGAATTACCATGTTCATGATTTAGAGTTGGTAGCTATTGTACATGCTTTGAAAATTTGGAGGCATTATCTTTATGGCGTGCCGTCTGAGATTTTTACTGACCATCGCAACCTCCAGTACTTATTCAAGCAGAAAGATCTAAATTTGAGGTAGCTTAGGTGGTTAGAGTTGTTAAAAGATTATGATGTCACTATATTGTACCACCCGGAAGGCCAATGTGGTGGTTGGTGCATTGAGTAGAAAGGCGGTGAGTATGGGCAGTCTTGCGTATATCCTAGTTGGCAAGAGACCGATAGCTTCATACATTCAGACTTTGGCTAACCAGTTTGTGAGGTTGGATATTTCTCCCAGCAGTGTCCAAGCTTATACTGTCACTCGATCTTCTCTAATTGATCATATCCGAGAGCGGCAGGATGATGACCTACATTTAGCGGTCCTTAGAGACACGGTTCGGCACGGTGATACCAAGCAGGTTAAAGTTGGAGGTGATGGCATTTTGAGGATACAGGGTAGGCTGTGTGTGACTAATGTTGATGGCCTCCGTGAATTGATCCTTGAGGAGGCTCACAACTCCAAGTATTCTATTCACCCAGGTGCAGCAAAAATGTACCAGGATTTGAAACAACATTATTGATGGAGGAGGATGAAAAAGGACATTGTGGCTTATGTAGCTCGTTGCTTAAATTGTCAGCAGGTAAAATATGAGCATCAGACACCTGGTGGTTTGCTTCAGCAGATAGAGATTCCTGAGTGGAAGTGGGAGCGTATCACTATGGACTTCATTGTTGGGCTCCCACGGACTCAGAGGAAGTTCGATGCGGTTTGGGTTATTGTGGATAGGTTGACTAAATCAGCACACTTCATTCTTGTGGCTAGTACTTATACTTCAAAGCGGTTGGCTGAGTTGTATATTCGGGAGATTGTTCGCCTTCATGGGGTTCCCGTGTCTATCATTTCTGATCGGGGTACGCATTTTACTTCGCACTTTTGGAGGGCAGTTCAGCGTGAGTTGGGTACCCGAGTGGAGTTGAGTACAACATTTCACCCTCAGACTGACGGACAGTCCGAGCGTACCATTCAGATATTGGAGGACATGCTCCGTGCTTGTGTTATTAACTTTGGAGGTTCATGGGATCAGATCTTGCCGTTAGCGGAGTTTGCTTATAATAATAGTTATCAGTCGAGCATTCAGATGGCTCCTTATGAGGCGTTAAATGGTAGACGGTGCAGATCACCGGTTGGATAGTTCGAGCTAGGATAGGCTCGGTTGTTAGGTACAGACTTAGTTTAGGAGGCTTTAGATAAGGTCAAGGTTATTCAGGAAAGACTTCGTGCAGCTCAGTCTACGCAAAAGAGTTATCCGGATCGTAAGGTTCGTGATGTAGCGTTCATGGTTGGAGAGAGAGTATTGCTTCGTGTGTCGCCCATGAAGGGTGTTATGAGGTTTGGGAAGAAGGGAAAGTTGAGCCCTAGGTATATCGGGCCGTTTGAGATTCTTGATAAGGTGGGGGAGGTAGATTACAGACTTGCATTGCCTCCAGGGTTATCCTCGGTTCATCCGGTATTCCATATGTCTATACTCCGGAAGTATCATGGTGACCCGTCCCACGTGTTAGATTTCAGCTCTGTCCAATTGGACAAAGACTTGACTTATGAGGAGGAGCCGGTAGCTATTTTAGACCGGCAGGTTTGCCAATTGAGATCTAAAGTTTTTCCTTCAGTTCGAGTGCAGTGGAGAGGCCAGCTCGTTGAGGCAGCTACTTGGGAGTCTGAGTCAGACATGCAGAGTAGATACCTACACCTGTTCACCACTTCAGGTAAGTTTCTATGTCTGTTCGAGGATGAACGTGTGTTTTAGAGGTGGAGATTGTGATGACCCAAGGGGTTATTTTATAAAATTAGACTTTGTTCCGTGCTTAATAGCCATAAAAATAATAAAATTAAATACCTCGATTTGCATGCGCAGTCCGGGCGTGAAACCGGAAAGCTTTTATGTGAAAATATGAGAAATAGTAATTTTTAGAATATAAATTTGATAAAAGTTGATTTTGGTCAACATTTTGAGTAAACGAACACGGGTCCGTATTCCAACAATCTCGGGAGGTCCGCAGTAAAATATGGGACTCGAGCGTGTGCCCGAAAAGGAATTCCGAGGTCTCAAGCCTTAGAAATCAATTTTTGAAAGAAATTATTTTTCTGAAATGTTTATGAATTAAAGAAAATAAATAATGCTAAAACTCATTGGTATCCGGTCTGTATTTTGGTTCCAGAGCCCGGTACAGCTTTGTTATGATATTTAAAGGCTAACTGTGAAATTTGGTGAAATACAGAGTTCGTTTGATGTGATTCGGACATCCGGTTGAGAAATTATGAACTTTAAGAGTTTTGTTGAAAACGATGAGTTTTGAGATTTAATTCATAGATTTACATGTTATTTTCATGATTTTATCGCACGCGCAACTCCGTATGATGTTTTTAGACTTGCGTGCATGATTTGTTTAGAGCCCCGAGGGCTCGGGTGAGTTTTGGATAGGCCAGTAGAGGTTTTGAACATGTTAAAAAGTTGTTAGTTTTTCTTTTGCTGGTGCCCAGGCATTTGTCCTATGCGATCGCATAGTGAGTTCCGCGATCGCATAGAGTAAAGGTTGAGGGCCCGAAACCCCCCAGTAACTAAGGTAAACAACGTAGAAAAAGCACCTATTTCTGTACCGGTTCCGGAAGAGCGAAGAAAAAGGGGATGTTTTGTTAATAGGAACAAAAAACCTATTTTTGTGATACGTGATCGCATAGTTAGGGGTGCGAACGCGAGAGGGGGGAGGGTTACCCTACGCGAACGCACCAAGAAGGTCGCGATCGCATAGAGTCAGGTCGGGCTGGGGAGCTGGGTAGTCGTTAGGCAGTGCGAATGCGGCCCTAGGCTCGCGATCGCGTAGGGCTAGGATACTAAGCCTATGCAAACGCAGCCCTAGGCCCGCGATCGCGTAGAACCCCTGTCCAGTTAATATAAAAGGCTCCAAAAACCGGGCAGAACCCTTTCTTCTCCAATTTTTCGAGGTTCCAGCCCTAAAAACGATTTTTCTTCAACAATCTTCATACCCAATTCATAGGTAATCAATTCCAAACCTTGTTCTTTCAATTTCTTATTATTTTGCATAACTTTTAAAGCAAAAATAAAGGATTTTCATGGTAAAAAATCTAGTATTTAGGTAGAATTAGGGAGTTTTGTAAAAATTGAATTTTTATATCAAATTAAGCTCGGATTTCAAAACTAATAGCATATTTGGGTTCGTGGGTGAATGGGTAAACGTAATTTGGTCCGAACCCCGAGTTTAGACCAAGCAGGCCCAGGGTCGGGTTTTCACTTTTTTTGAGAAAACTTAGGAAAAATTATATTTTTCAATAAAGTTAGTTCCTTTAGCATTAGTTAATGATATTAAGTAAATTTTGATTAGATTCGAGCAAGTTAGAGGTGAATTCAAAAGGAAAAGCAATAATTGAGCAGTGAGTGGCCTGCGAAATTGAGGTAAGTGTTTGGTCTAACTTTGGCTTGAGGGAATAGGACTCCCCACTTGTTTGTTATGTGAAATGCATGGGCGTGGTGTATAGGTGTGGTGACGAGTATCTATGCACCACCCAAATTGGTTTTTAAACATGATCCCCTTTCTCGTTCCCCACTTAATTGATTATTGTCTTAATTGTTATACGTTCATTATTGTTTTTATGACTATTTGGCCTTGTTGATTTGTTGTTAGACATTGTTGTGACTATTTGGAAAGAGTGTTGGTTGTTTGAGATGGTTTCCTTGTGACATAAACATGGTTGAGAGGTTTGGTATTATTTTTATGAAATAAATGTATATATTTTTTATATTCCTGTTGACTTCATGGTTGAGAGGTTATTGATGAAGTTATGAGAAAAATGCAGTTTATTATTTATAATTGTTGAGACAAAAATATTGTGAAAGGCTTGGCCTGAATTGTGAAAATTATGAATAAATTGATATGATATGTCCGGTGGGAGCGGGTTGCATGGCCCAACAAGGAGTGATAAGGGTGGACAGGTGGGACCGGGTTGCACGCCGCAACAGGAGTAATAAGGGTGATAATTTAGGGAGGAGCAATAAGAGAGGACAGGTGGGAGCGGGTTGCACGCCGCAACAAGGAGCGATAAGGGAGAACATTTATATTTTACTGATTCTTAAAGAAAAAGAAAATAAAAGTTTTGAAAAGTTAAATTATCTATTTTACTACTCTTTAAATATTCCAGTACTATTTTTATTCAAAGTCAAAGTTTGGAACTTTGAAGAGTTATTTGAGAATTGGTTATAGCTGAGTTCTTTTATTTTGTTGCAGCACTTATTTATCTATTTGTTTAGATTTTTTTCTAGCTTTATTATTTATTGTTGTTATCGATTATATTGTTGAAGTCCGACTTAGCCTCGTCACTACTTCGCTGAGGTTAGGCTCGGCACTTACTCAGTACATGGGGTCGGTTGTACTGATACTACACTTTGTGCTCTTTTGCACAGATCCTGGTACTAGTCAGCAATAGAGGATTCCAGGACGACCACCCGATTGGTTTGGAGACACGAGGTACATCTGTCGGCGTTCGCAGATTCCGAGATTCTTCTCCCATTATTAATTACACTATTTTATTATATTCAGAACAATTACACTATTTCTTTCAACCATTATTTGTAGTATTCTTTAGTAGTTCGTGGATTATGACACCAGACCCTGGGTAGTCTTAGAGTTAATTATATAATTAGTTCGTGGTTCGTTTCAGTTAGTTGGTTATTATTATTATTATTATTATTTTGTTTTGAGGTTGTTGGAAATTATGTTAATTAAGTCCATTTTATATTGTTTTATTTATGCTTAAGTAATTTAATTAAGAAAGTTGGTCAATCGAATTCTAACATTGTCTCTCCTAACAAGTGTGGTGTTATGCGCCATCGTGATCCCTAAGGTTGGGAATTTGGGTCGTGACAGGCTACCATCCTTTGGGACACATTTGGTAGGGTCATCGTTACCCTGTTAAATTAGGCGAGGAGTCCTTCAGCCCCTCTCCTAGGGACTCCTTGATGGCAAATGAGTCACGTGATCTTCGGGGTTTTTTATTCCGTCATATATCCTGAGATATGATGAAATTTTGCAGGTCTTTGGTATAGCATGTGGGGCTGCTTCCTCGCTATACGGCTGCTCTACGAACCTGCCAGCATCACTCTTTGGCAGTAGCTTAGGGGCGTCCGATATCTTGTTGACTCGTTCGTGGTGTTCTTTCATTTGATCTCTGAGTGTTTTGTTCTCATTCTCCATTTCTTCCATACTCTTCAGAACAACAGCGAAGACACCGTCACTTGCATTTTTAGTAACATTGTGAGTAATACATGGTGTTGGAGGGCTGGTTGGTCACTATGTTCGTCTGCTCGTTGCACTGTATGATCTCTTGCGGTCTCTATGGTCGTGCATAGAGCTTGCTTGTTGAGCACACTTATTAATGTGCGGTCAACCATGATTTGAGGAGCTTTTTCATGGTCGGTGGCGTTCCTTCTCCTGTGGATGTGGAGACCTCTCTACCATTTGGTTTAGTTATGCTACAATTGGGATGGGGAGGCGACCTCTAGCGCCTGGGGGAGGCAGTAGGCGTCGCATCATCGCCTAGTGTTTCATAGTTATCGTTGATAGCGTTCATGAGGTTGCTGGGGATGTCACATGTCGCTTTAGTCCTGTCTCCTTAGTTACCTGCCATGTAAATTTCCGTACGTGCAGAGAGAGAGAGAAATCTTGTGGTTTGTTAGGTTAGCAACTCACATGAGTTATAGATCTAAAGGAAACTAAGAGATTAGCTAAGATGTCCCCATAGACGGTGCCAAACCGTTTGATCCAAAATTTAGATTTAGGCTCAACCAATTAGATTTAATGGGACATAGTCAATCTTAGCCAACATTAATATCTGAAAGATATGTTAACTGGTTTTGTAGTAAGATAATATGTATGTTATCCGTATGGAAATAAATATTGGCAACACTAATAATATTTAATGACTCAGGGGATATCATTAAATGATAATAAATAGCAATGAATGACATTTAAGTAATAAGAACGTGCAAGTCACTCGAAAAGGGGTGAGATTTATGGATATTCCTTCTGACAATGATGAACAATTGATGTGCCTTCGAATGTTCAGGTTGTTCTTAGATCGAGTGAAAAAAGTTAGGCAAGGATCTTAGGAAAAAGGTATTTGTTGTATGTTTGCAATAAAGCTAGTTTTTATAGAGAAAGCTAATAGATTTTTTTACAAGTGAGTATCTTATCTCCCCTATCATTCTCTCCCTTTCTATTTATATGGAACATATATCTAAAAGCTCTAATAGTACAGGTACAGAGAATATCTACTAGAATATTCTCTTTTGTGTCTTATCCTAAAACTAGTCGTTATAACTTTGTCTAACATGCTCGACCTCGACCTTAATCTAAGATGACTTATTGATCCAACTTCTTATGTAGTACATTACCCGATCTTTTTGTCCCCAACTTCTTTTTCTTTTTTGTTTTGTCACACATCTATTAATATATAATAGGAGAGGCAAAGAATAGTTATGATGACAAGTGGCATAATTTTAAATTGACATGTGTCATTTTTTTGGACAATTCTCCAACTTTGTTGGAGTTTCAAATTTTATTTAAAAAATGTAAAAAAATTAATCTCGAATTTTGTTTATCTTTAAAAAAAACTTCAAACTTGGCGGTTAATTTCTGCCAATTCCAAATGTTATATTTCGAATTTTGAATTTTTAGAAAAGGTGAAAACTTCCAATATGGCAGTTAATATCTATTATCAAAACCTTTAAACCACACTTCTTTTTGCAAATTCAAAATGTTTAATTTTGAATACTATTTATTGCTCTTTACACAACTATATGAAAAAAGGAAAAAATAAAAATAGAACACCCAAAACTTAACCAAATGATACCCACTTCCTCCACTCCAAAAGGAACAACCATAATTCCTAAACATGGGATTGGTATATCAATCCACCACGTTATCCACTTCACTTTATATCGTTTTTTCTTCAAAATTCTTTTTCATTTTCTCTGTACTCTGCTTTGAATAAAAGTCTTACTACAATTTTTGAAGGAGGAAAATACAGTTTCAAAATTTTTTCTGATATATTAGAAGATGCAGTTTCAAAAATCTCCACTTCCCGTGGATTTCATGATTCTTCTTCTATTTGGTATATCTGTGTGCATGTAAATATTGAAGAGATCCCCATGGCAAACGAAGAACGCCCCCAAAAAGGCTCGACGTGAAAATTAGTGTTAGTGAGAAAAAGAAAGACAATTTTATGTGAGTAATGTTTATGTCTAAGTGGTAATGTTTATTTGGGTATTTTTCACTCTGTTTGTGTACGGTTAATGTTTTACTCTATTTTCCATTCTTAAAGTCTAAATATGATTGTTCAGCCTACAATGCCGTTAGGGTTCATAGTTCTTGATTAGAAGATATTCTTTTTCTTAAGAAAAAAATATGCTTATTATGATGATTCATAATGAAGAAGACGAATTTAACTTACCGTAAAATATTGATAAGTAAGTAATTTTAAGTAACACATCCACAGTTTACCCCAAATTTCATAAAAAGGAGGAAACTGGGCGAGAATTAATTTTTGAAATCAGATAAAAATCGTGAAATTTCTAAAGTAGGATGCCAGAATTGAAAGAGAGTTGGCAGATGTTTGACGTATCTTGAGTTTTTTTCATTACTAACTCATTCTCTTTCTTGATTG
The DNA here is from genome assembly GCA_005239495.1 of Nicotiana undulata. NCBI lineage: Eukaryota > Viridiplantae > Streptophyta > Magnoliopsida > Solanales > Solanaceae > Nicotiana > Nicotiana undulata. The sequence continues at coordinate 17,863 of ML275077.1, read as the reverse complement.
GTGAATTCTATGAAAGCAAATTCGTCAATTTGCGCATGTTTATATCCCACAACTCTGAATGTTGCCAAAACAACAAAGGGCTCAACTATAACTGCTTTTGGATCAGGAGTTGTAGGCTTTGTTGTGCATCCCATTTTAACAGGATGCAAAATGAACAAGCGTTGAAGGAGCTTCAAGAATTATTGGTGTTGATTTGAATGCAAGCTTATTTGAGCTAGGTAAAATATCCAAAACTGTTTGCTTTTACTTGAACATTGGAATTCTTAATTTTTTTATCTATTGACCTTTGTTTCTATCATAAGTCATCCTTCTGTTCAAAAAAATAAAATTACTCATGTTCTTCTACAACAAAAAAAAATTAGTGTGACATAATTTGTAAACCCAAAGGACCAAAATAAACCAGTGCAAGGGGTACTCATATATGCTTCTATCTCCTAATGTATCAGTTGATATTAGTAAAAAATTGAGTGAAAGTCTATCACCCCGTTCTAAATTTCTCAAATGTTTGATATGTAATTACGGTGATGATTGATGATGGAGTGAAGGGTGGAGTGCACAGGTCAAATTTTAAAAAAATTAAATAATATTCATTTAAAAGTAAAGGAAGTATTTTGTAGTTTTGAAAATTACTCATATATCCATCTATCTCCTAATGTATCAGTTTATATTAGCAAAAACTGAGTGAAGTATTTCATCCCTTACTAACTTTCTCAAATGTTTGATATGTAATTGATGAGATGATTGATAGCGGAGTAAAGAGTGGAGTGCATATGTGAAATTTATACAGAATAAATAATATTCCTTTCAAAGTAAAGGAAGTATTTCGTAGTTTTAGATAGAGGACACTTATTTCAACAATATATTTATTTCTGAAGGACCTAAGTATACATGACACTACATAGTCATAGGTGTGGTTAATTAAATGAGCGCTTTTTAATCAAATTGCATTTTGCTTTTCCTAATGTTATCTTTTTAGTGGATTAATAGACAGATGGGCATGAAAACCCCACTTAAAAGGCAAAAATGTGCTTTTATAGCAGTCTTATTGCATAGACATTAGGTGATGGAAGAGAAAATTAAAGGGTTATGTGGTTCTGAATATTATGTTAGTCGGCATGCACTAATGTGGATAAATGGAAGTTTTAGCCTTTTGGGTCTTTATTTCTGTAGCAAGTGTTTGAATATTGAATTGTTTATGCATCAACTTGACATAATAGGAAGTTGCACCTGATAAAAAAAGTAGTGAAAAGTGATGTAGAATAAGAAACGAGATCTCTACATCTAAAATGTGTAACCCAGCATGAGTAGAGGAACAATGTGATGACCCAAATGGTCATCTGACGCTAATCTAGCTAAATATGCATTTCGAGGCTCCGAAAGCCTCCGATAATCTCACCTCGATATGCATGCGCAGCCCGGACGTGTAGCCGGGAAGCTTCTATATGAAAACTTGATGAAAAACTGAAATTCTAATAATTAACTGATTAAAGTTGACTTTGGTCAATATTTTTGGTAAACGGACCCGGACCCATGATTTGATGGTCCCGGAGGGTCCGTAGGAAAATATGGGACTTGGGCATGTGCCCGAAATAAAATTTCGGGGTCCCAAGGCCGAGAAATGAATTTCTAAAGAAAATTGTTTTCTGAAAAATAGTAAGATTTTTGAAAATGATCATTAATATGAAAATTTTGTTACCGAGCCCGTATTATGGTTTCAGAGCCCGGGACAGGTTAAATATGATTATTATGTGTTGCCTGTAAAGTTTGGTGTTATTCCGAGTAGTGTAGGTCGGTTTGGCGCATTGAAACCGAATTTTAAAACTTCAAAATTTCTAAGTTTGATTCTAGGGGTTTTCAGGGGTGATTTTGAGTTTTAACGTTGTTTTGAGGGTTTCGAAGGCTCGAGCGAGTCCGTAATAGGATTTGGGACTTGTTGGTATTATTGCACGGGGGCTCGGGTGGGCCCAGGGGCCTCCCGAACCCCAATCGGGGCCAAAAGCCAGCACCTTCAGCTGCTGGTGTACCAGATCTGGTGTGACCGCAGGTGCGGTTGCCCAGGTCGCAGGTGCGATACCGCCCCTGCGGTCAAACCATCGCAGGTGCGACCCAGTGGAAGGCTGGCCAATTTCCGCAGGAGCGGACTCTCTCTCGCAGGCGCGACCTCGCAGGTGCGAGGTTTGTCCGCAGGCGCGGACCCACTGGTGCGGGAATCCCTTCGCAGGTGCGGTCCCAGGCCCCCTTGGCCTTCATCGCAGGTGCGGGATCGCAGGTGCGAGAATCACTGGAAGCAGTGATTCAATTAATACGGGTTTCTTCTTCTTTTCACCATTTTCTTCCCCACCATAGGCGATTTTGAGAGCTTCCAAGAAGGTGTTCGGCCTAGTTGCTAAGAGGTAAGTATCTTTCAATTAAATGTTAGTTTATTACACCCAAACCTAGGTAGATTAACATCTAATTAGTGGAATTAAAGGGGTTAGAGTGGAAACCTAGGGTTTATGAATTTAGGGGAATTTTACCATGAAATCTTATGAAATTTATATTAAAATGATCCTTAGGCTATGGATGAGTGTTTTCTTCGAAAATTCCCGGAATCCGAGCATGTGGGCCCGGGGGTGTATTTTGGGATTTCTTCAAGAATGGTGAATTAGCCTAATTAGTAGTAGAATTTCATACTTTTGAACGTATATTGATGTATTTAAATAATATTTGGTTAGTTCCGAGTCCTTGGGCGACGAGTTTGGAGTTTCGGGCACTTTCTTGACCCGAGGAGTAGGTTCTACGCGAGGTGAGTCTCCTTTCCAACCTTGTAAGAGGGAATTGTCCCCATAGGTAATTGTGATTGACTGAATGTCCTTATGTGCGGGGGCTACGTACGCACCAAGTGACGAGAGTCCGTGCGTAGAAACTATTATGCTATGTTGGGTAGTTTTAGGATTCACAAGCATGCTTTTACGTGTCTTGCATGTATAATTTCATGTACCTTCGATTGGTTGGTATCCCTGAAGTTGATATGGAAATAATAGCGGGTATTTTGTAAATTTAAATGTTGATTCTATATTTCCAATCATTCACCGGAATTTCTCTTAAGGCTTTCCTAATGATTATGTGTATGTTACGAGCACCCGAGTCACAGGTATGATTCGTGAGCAGGGTAGCCTTATATTATGTTAACCGCGTCACATGATTGATTCGTGAGCGGAGTAATAGATGCATCTATGGTTTGGGCCGTCGACCCTCGGCAGTGCACATTTAAATTATTGCGACGCTTCGGTCGTACGCTTCGGCATATTACATGTTATTTATCTGTCTGAGAGATTTTATCATAAATTATCCTTATTTAAATTGTTTGGTCTGGAAGGAAACTCGAGGATTCTATTTACTATTGTTGTCTGATATTGAAAGGGAGATTTTATTTGTATACTTGACTGCTCCATGTCTACCCGTTTTCCATAATTATTTGCTCATGTTTAATCTTGTTGCAATATATTATTATTATTGACCTAGTGAGTAATACGTCTACTTCTCGTCACTACCTTTCGAGTTTAGACGGGATACTCACTAGGTACATATTTAAATATATGTACGCATGCTACTCTTCTGTACTTAATTGTACAGGTTCTGAGACAGCTGCATCCGTCACTATTCTGATGGTCATCGTTGAGAGTTTCTACTTGGCTGACTACACGGTGAGCTGCTTCCCTTGGCGATCTCGACAGCACTGTGGAGTCCTCTGCTTATAGTTTTTGGGATATTATTGTCTATTACCTTTCAGACAGTAGTGCATTTATTAGTAGCATTTTGTAGATTTTCCCAGTCGCATGTTGACTTGTGACACTAGGTTCTGGCACACTGTATAGTTTTTGTCTGGTATTTTGCGGAGTTCTATGTGCTGGCAATACCTTTGAATTACATAATCTCACGTGCTTACGTTTAAATGTTGTTTTTAATGAATTTCTTACCTTAAAAACCTGAAAGAGATTTTAATCACTTAAACATGTAAAGTAACCTCACTAGTAGATAGGTGTTGGCTTGCCTGACCCTGGTGTTGGGCGCCATCACAACCGCATCGGTATTTGGGTCGTGACAATATGGTATCAGAGCGCTAGGTTCACGTAGGTCTCACAAGTCACAGGCAAACCTAGTAGAGTCTTGCGGATCGATACAGAGACGTCTGTATTTATCTTCGAGGGGATATAGGGTGTTAAGAAACCCCTCTTTATTTCTATTCTATCGTGCAGTCAACGGTTACTAAGTTTCATTCTTCTATTCTCTCACAGATGGTGAGGACTCGTGCAACTGTTATCCCTGACCCGAGAGATGCCGCTATCCCCGCCGTCCGAGGTAGAGGTCGGGGGGGCACCAACCCGACGTGGGGGACGAGGGCGTCCTAGAGTTGCTCCACTAGTGCCCCCAGAGGATCCAGTTATTGAGCAGCAGGATGAGGTGCCCCCAGCAGATCCTGCCCTAGCAGATTTTATGACTGCCCCAGGCTTTCAGGAGGTCATGGGTCGTATGATGCGATTCATGGATACTATGACTCAGAATGGAATATTGCCAGAAGATCCTGCCACCTCTCAGGAAGGAGGGGGAGTTCAGACCCATACTGCTCAGGCCGCAGGTCATGCAGCGGCGGTATATCAGACTCTGGACACATTACCGGTGGGTGGGGCACAGCCAGCAGCCCCTGAGCTCAGACCGGCTGCGGACGGTGATCCGCAGAAGCTACTTGACAGATGGACCCGATTGCACCCTCCGACCTTTGGAGGTGATAGGGGTGAGGATGCTCAGGACTTCATTGATAGGTGCAGGGACAGACTGCACAACATGAGGATTTTGGAGTCCCATGGGGTTGATTTCACCACTTTCCAGCTTGAGGGTAGAGCCCGCAGATGGTGGCAGTCTTACATCCTTGGTAGTCCAGCAGGTTCACCTCCGATCACTTGGGAGAAGTTTACTCAGCTATTCTTGGAAAGTTATATTCCACCCTCGGAGAGGGAAGAGATGCGTTATCAGTTTGAGCAGCTGGAGCAGGGCCAGATGTCCGTGACCGACACACAAGGCCAGATTTTCGAAGTTGTCCCGCCATGACCTCATGATTCTTCCTACTGATGCTGAGAGGGTGCGTAGGTTCGTAGCAGGGTTACATTCTGTTATTAGGGCCAACATGGCCCAAGAGGTGGAGGTGGGTAGTCCTTATCAGCTCGTGGTTGAGATAGCTCGCCGGATTGAGGGTTACCGGTCTAGGAGCAGGGAGCAGAGTCAGCAGGACAAGAGAGCTAAATTTTCTGGAGACTTCATAGGTACCCCAGCTAGGGGTAGAGGTCAGTTTGGCAGAGGTCAGCCGAGCAGGCCTCCATATTCAGCTCCATCACCACCTTCACGGAGTGCTCTAGCGAGACCATACTTCAGTGCTATGCCGGAGAGTTCTTACCGCCCTCCAGCCATTCAGGGTTCCTTATGCGGGTATTCAGGTCATCAGGGTCCTCCTAGCTCCTATTTCAGTGCTATGCCAGAGGTTTCCCACCGTTCCCCAACTATTCAGGGTCCTCCTTCTTCAGGTCAACAGGGTATGCCTCCAGTGAGATGCTTCGAGTGTGGGGATTCAGGTCATATGAGGAGGGCTTGCCCCAGACTTTGGAGTAAGGCCGTCCAGCAGAGTTATCAGCCTACATACTCAGCACAGGTGCCCCGTCCACCTAGAGGTAGAGGGTAGACGGGTAGAGGTCGTCCCAGAGGTAGAGTCCAGGCAGGAGGACTTAGCCAACTCCTATTCCGTCCAGCAAGGGTCAGTCTTCAAGTACTCCATCCAGATTTTATGTTATACCGGCCCGAGCAGATGCAGTGGCCTTAGATGCCGTGATCACAGATATTATTTCAGTATGTGGTAGAGAGGCATCAGTACTATTTGATCCAGGATCTACCTATTCATATGTGTCAGCCTTATTTGCTTGCTTTCTGGATGTTCCTCATGAGTCTTTGGCTTCTCCTATATATGTATCCATCCCCGTGGGTGATTCTGTAGTGGTAGACGGGATCTACCGGTCTTGTGCGATCTCATTTTGTGGGCACAAGACTAGAGCGGACCTTCTATTGCTCGACATGGTTGACTTTGAGATTATCCTGGGGTTGGATTGGCTATCTCCTCACCATGCCATCTTGGATTGCCACGCCAAGACGGTTACATTGGCCATGCCCAAGTTGCCCAGACTGGAGTGGAGAGGTTCCTCAGTCAGCGCAGCCAGTAGAGTTATTTCCTTCCTGAAGGCTCGACATATGGTCGAGAAGGGTTGTTTGGCGTATCTTGCTTATGTGCGGGACACCACCGCCGAGTATCCAACTATTGATTCAGTGCTCGTGGTTCGAGAATTTGCAGATGTATTCCCTTCAGATCTTCCAGGCATGCCTCCGGATCGTGATATTGATTTTTGCATTGACTTAGCTCCAGATACCCAGCCTATTTCCATCCACTTGTATCGTATGGCTCCTAAGGAGTTGAAGGAGTTGAAGGAGCAGCTAGAGGAATTGTTGGCTAATGGGTTCATCAGGGCGAGTGTATCTCCGTGGGATGCTCTGGTTCTATTCGTGAAGAAGAAAGATGGGTCTATGCGGATGTGCATTGATTACCGCCAGTTGAACAAAGTCACCATCAAGAACAAGTATCCATTGCCGCACATTGATGATTTATTCGACCAGTTGCAGGGTGCCAAGGTGTTTTCTAAGATTGATTTGAGATCGGGGTACCACCACTTGAAGATTCGGGCTTCTGATGTCCCGAAGACAACTTTTCCTACGAGATATGGCCACTAAGAGTTCTTGGTGTGTCCTTTGGCTTGACTAATGCCCCTGCTGCATTTATGGATTTGATGAACAGGGTGTTCAGGTCGTACATTGATTCCTTTGTCATCGTCTTCATTGATGACATTCTGATTTATTCACGTAGCCTGGGAGAGCACGAGCACCATTTGAGAGTTGTGCTCCAGACCTTGCGAGAACAGAAGTTATATACTAAGTTCTCCAAGTGTGAGTTTTGGTTAGATTCTGTGGCATTCTTGGGTCATGTTGTATCCGGAGAGGGTATTAAGGTTGATCCTAAGAAGATTGAGGCGGTTCAGAGTTGGCCACGTCCTACTTCAGCTACTAAGATCAGGAGTTTCTTGGGTCTAGCACGCTATTACCGACAATTTGTGGAGGGATTTTCATCCATTGCAGCCCCACTGACTAGATTGACTAAGAAGAATGCCTCATTTCAGTGGTCTAACAAACGTGAGGCGAGCTTTCAGAAGCTCAAGACGGCTTTGACTTCAGCATCGGTTTTGGTATTACCCTCAGGTTGTGGGATGTATACAGTGTATTGCGACGCTTCACGCATTGGTTTGGGGTGTGTGTTGATGCAGGAAGGGAGAGTTATTGCCTATACTTCGCGCCAGCTAAAGGTTCATGAGAAGAATTATCCAGTGCACGATCTAGAGTTGGCAGCGATTGTTCATGATCTTAAGATTTGGAGGCATTATTTATATGGGGTGTCTTGTGAGGTTTATACAGATCACCGCAGCTTGCAGCACCTGTTCAAGCAAAGGGATCTTAACTTGAGGCAGCGCAGGTGGCTTGAGTTGCTAAAGGATTATGACATCATCATCCTTTATCATCCGGGCAAGGCGAACGTGGTAGCAGATGCATTGAGTAGGAAGGCGGAGAGTATGGGTAGTTTGGCTTACACTGCAGCTGAGGGGAGGCCTCTAGCCTTGGACATTCAGTCTTTAGCTAACCGTCTGGTGAGATTAGATCTTTCGGAGCCTCATCGGATTCTAGCACATGTGGTTGCTCAGTCTTCATTATTGGGGGAGATTAAGGCTCGGCAGTATGACGATCCACGCTTGGTTCAGCTCCGGGATACAGTGGTTCAGGGTGGTGCCAAGGAGATTACTATTGGCGAGGATGGTGTTCTAAGGCTACAAGGTCGTTTGTGTGTGCCCAATGTTGATGGCTTGAGGCAGAGGATACTTGAGGAGGCACACAATTCGCGGTATTCTATCCACCTGGGTGCTACGAAGATGTACCGTGATTTGAGGCAGCATTACTGGTGGAGGCAGATGAAGAGAGACATCGTGGAGTTCGTGGCTAGGTGCCTTAATTGTCAGCAGGTGAAGTATGAGCACCAGAGTCCGGGTGGCCTACTTTAGGAGATGCCCATTCCTGAGTGGAAGTGGGAGCGCAGTACCATGGACTTTGTAGTTGGGTTACCTCAGACTTTACGGAAGGTTGACGCGGTTTGGGTCATTGTGGATAGGTTGACCAAATCGGCGCATTTCATTTCGGTGGCTACTACTTATACATCTGAGAGGCTATCCCAGATCTATATTGGGGAGATAGTCCGGTTGCACGGTGTACCGGTGTCCATTATATCAGACTGAGGTCCTCAGTTCACCTCGCACTTCTGGAGAGCTTTGCACCGAAAGATGGGCGCTCAAATAGATCTCAGTACAGCTTTTCACCCTCAGAACGACGGTCAATTGGAGCGTACAGTTCAGATATTGGAGGACATGCTCAGGGCATGTGTGATTGACTTCGGAGGTCAGTGGGACCAGTTCTTCCCTTTGGCCAAGTTTGCTTATAATAACAGTTATCAGGCCAGTTTTGAGATAGCTCCATTTGAGGCTTTGTATGGTCGGCGATGTCGTTCTCCCATCGGGTGGTTTGAGCCTGGCGAGGCTAAGTTATATGGCACGTACGTGGTGAGAGATGCCTTAGAGAAGGTGATGTTGATTCAGGAGAGGCTCCACACAGCACGGTCCAGACAGAAGAGCTATGCGGATCAGAGGGCTCGTGATGTATCATTTATGGAGGGGGACAAGGTTCTGTTGAAGTTGTCGCCTATGAAAGGCATTATGAGGTTTGGGAAGAAGGGCAAGCTGAGTCCGAGGTTTATAGGTCCTTTCGAGGTGTTGCGGCGAGTAGGATAGGTTGCTTATGAGCTTGCCTTGCCTCCCCACTTAACTGGAGTTCATCCGGTCTTCTATGTGTCCATGCTCAGGAGGTATCACCCCGACTTCTCTCACGTGGTGGATTTCAGCACTATTCAGTTAGATGAGAGATTGGGCTACGAGGAGGAGCCAGTTGCTATCATTGACAGACAGGATTGCCAGTTGAGATCTAAGAGAGTTTCTGTCGTGAAGGTCCAGTGGCGGGGCCAGCCAGTTGAGGAGGCGACTTGGGAGTCCGAGGAGGACATGTGGAGCCGCTATTCCCATCTTTTCCCAGACTCAGGTACATATATATGTCCGTTCGAGAACGAACGTTTGTTTAAGAGGTGGAGATTGTGATGACCCAAATGGTCATCCGGCGCTAATCTAGCTAAATCTGCGTTCCGAGGCTTCGAAAGCCTCCGCTAATCTCACCTCGATATGTGTGCGAAGCCCGGGCATGTAGCCGGGAAGCTTCTATGTGAAAACTTGATGAAAAACTGAAATTCTAATAATTAATTGAGTAAAGTTGACTTTGATCAACATTTTTGGTAAACGGGCCCGGACCCGTGATTTGATGGTCCCGGAGGGTTCGTAGGAAAATATGAGACTTGGGCGTGTGCCCGGAATCGAATTCCGGGGTCCCAAGGCCGAGAAATGAATTTTAAAGAAAATTGTTTTCTGAAAAATAGTAAGGTTTTTGAAAATGATAATTAATGTGAAAGCTTTGTTACCGGGCCCGTATTATGGTTTCGGTGCCCGGGACAGGTTAAATATGATTATTATGTGTTGCATGTAAAGTTTGGTGTTATTCCGAGTAGTGTAGGTCGGTTCGGCGCATTGAAACCGAATTTTAAAACTTGAAATTTCTAAGTTTGATTCTAGGGGTGATTTTAAGTTTTAACGCTGTTTTGAGGGTTCCGAAATCTCGAGCAAGTCCGTAATAGGATTTAGGACTTGTTGGTATTATTGCACGGGGGCTCAGGTGGGCCCAATGGCCTCCCTAGCCCCAACCGGGGCCAAAAGCAAGCAGCTTCAGCTGCTGGTGCACCAGATCTGGTGTGACCGCAGGTGCGGTTGCCCAAGTCGCAGGTGCGATACCGCCCTTGCGGTCAAACCATCGCAGGTGCGACCCAGGGGAAGGTTGGCCAATTTCCGCAGGAGCAGACTCTCTCTCGCAGGCGCGACCTCCCAGGTGCGAAGTTTGTCCGCAGGCGCGGACCCGCTGGTGCGGGAATCCCTTCGTAGGTGCGGTCCCAGACCCCTTGGCCTTCATCGCAGGTGCGACCATTTGGCCGCAGGTGTGGTTCAATGACCGCAGGTGCGAGAATCACTGAAAGCAGTGATTCATTTAATACGGGTTTCTTCTTCTTTTCACCATTTTCTTCCCCACCATAGGCGATTTTGAGAGCTTCCAAGAGGGTGTTCGGCCTAGTTGCTAAGAGGTAAGTACTTTTCAATTAAATGTTAGTTTATTACACCCAAACCTAGGTAGATTAACATCTAATTAGTGGAATTAAAGGGTTAGAGTGGAAACCTAGGGTTTATGAATTTAGGGGAATTTCACCACATTTTCACCATGAAATCTTATGAAATTTATATAAAAATGATCCTTAGGCTATGGGTGAGTGTTTTCTTCGAAAATTTCCGGAATCCGAGCATGTGGGCCCGGGGGTGTATTTTGGAATTTCTGCAAGAATGGTGAATTAGCCTAATTAGTAGTAGAATTTCATATTTTTGAACGTATATTGATGTATTTAAATAATATTTGGCTAGTTCCGAGTCCTTGGGCGACGAGTTTGGAGTTTCGGGCACTTTTTTGACCCGAGGAGTAGGTTCTACGCGAGGTGAGTCTCCTTTCCAACCTTGTAAGAGGGAATTGTCCCCATAGGTAATTGTGATTGACTGAATGTCCTTATTTGTGGGGGCTACGTACGCACCAAGTGACGAGAGTCCGTGCGTAGCAACTATTATGCTATGTTGGGTAGTTTTAGGATTCACAAGCATGCTTTTACGTGTCTTGCCTGTATACTTTCATGTACCTTCGGTTGGTTGGTATCCCTGAAGTTGATATGGAAATAATAGCGGGTATTTTGTAAATTTAAATGTTGATTATATATTTCCAATCATGCACCGGAATTTCTCTTAAGGCTTTCCTAACGATTATGTGTATGTTACGAGCACCCGAGTCACAGGTATGATTCGTGAGCGGGATAGCCTTATATTATGTTAACCGCGTCACATGATCGATTCGTGAGCGGAGTAATAGATGCATCTATGGTTCGGGCCGTCGACCCTCGGCAGTGCACATTTAAATTATTGCGACGCTTCGTCCATACGCTTCGGCATATTACATGCTATTTATATGTCTGAGAGCTTTTATCATAAATTATCCTTATTTAAATTGTTTGGTCTGGAAGGAAACTCGAGGATTCTATTTACTATTGTTGTCCGATATTGAAAGGGAGATTTTACTTGTATACTTGACTGCTCTATGTCTACCCGTTTTCCATAATTATTTGCTCATGTTTAATCTTCTTGCAATATATTATTATTATTGACCTAGTGAGTAATACGTCTACTTCTCGTCACTACCTTTCAAGTTTAGACGGGATACTCACTGGGTACATATTTAAATATATGTACTCATGCTACTTTTCTGTACTTAATTGTACAGGTTCTGAGGCAGCTGCATCCGGTCACTATTCCGGTGGTCATCGTTGAGAGTTTCTATTCGGTTGACTACACGGTGAGCTGCTTCCCTTGGCGATCTCGGCAGCACTGTGGAGTCCTCTGCTTATAGTTTTGGGATATTATTGTCTATTACCTTTCAGACAGTAGTGCATTTATTAGTAACATTTTGTAGATTTTCCCAGAGTCCTATTGACTTGTGACACTAGGTTCTGGCACACTTTATAGTTTTTGTATGGTATTTTGCGGAGTTGTATGTGCTGGCAATACCTTTGAATTACATAATCTCACCTGCTTACGTTTAAATGTTGTTTTTAATGAATTTCTTACCTTAAAAATCCGAAAGAGATTTTAATCACTTAAACATGTAAAGTAACCTCACTAGTAGATAGGTGTTGGCTTGCCTTACCCCGGTGTTGGGCGCCATCACGACCGCAGCGGAATTTGGGTCATGACAAACAATAACCAGATGAGGCCTAAATTTATAGGATTATTTGTTGAAGTAAAACTTTAGTGGCCAAATACATAGACAACCCCTTAAAACTTAGAGTGTGACCTATTAGACGCTTGTATGCTCTAAGTGTACCGATTGAGCACCTCATGCTTATATGGAAAGAGGATGTGTTTCTAACATCTCTTAGGCGTGTGAAGTAGTGCAACATAATTCTTTTTTCCCATTTTCTCTCTCCAAATAAATCAAATTCTCAAAAAATCACCCTCACCACCGCAATTGTACCACCATGGTTTCTCTTTATCTGATTTAGTACTAATCATGAGAAACACATCCAATTTCCCATCCAATCTACCAAACTCAAAACTCAACTTTAAAAGTACTACTGACATTTGTTTGTTAAATGGGAGATCGATTTTAATGCAGTCTAAGAGTTTGAGATATTCAAGAATCATGAAGTATTCTGCATCCTCCAATGGAAGATTTTTCTTTAGGTGTAGTTGAGTAAGGGAAGGAATGAGGGAGAGAGGTTCTTGAAGGGAAGTATTTATGTCTAGGGATTTTGCCTTTGCTAAGAGTCTACAAGCTTTAAGTTGTTTGACTCAATTTCTAAAGATTATTCTTAATTTGAATAAAATTTCAACAGAATTTGGAAATGAGAACTATGTCCAATAGTTATGTATTGTTAGAGAAATGAGTGGCTTTTAAGAAGGGCAAAAAAAATATGACATTTTATGTTAAAGTGCAGTGTGAAATGTGAATTAGAAAAGAAAAAAGAGGTGTTGGTGTTGTTTTCTTGAAGAAGAAGAAGGATTGGCGGTAGTACTGCGGTGGTTTCGAGTGTAACTCCGACAAACTAGAACTGTTAATGGAGAAAATTTGAAGAAAGTTGTGGGAAAAGTGAAGAAGAAAGAAAGGGCTGGAAGAGCAAAAAAGAAAAAAGACCTAAAATAAAATTGTTACGTGTCACCTTTTTATTTGTTAGTTTGCCACATCAGCATTGTGTTACCTTCACGCGTTGTGTTCTTTTGGGTGACTATCAATAAGGTGCTCAATTGGTACACTTAGAGCATACTTCAAGTGTCTAATAGGTCGCATCCTCAGTTGAAGTGTCTAGATGAAAAATGGTGGCAAGTTTAAGGGGCTGCCTATGTATTTGGACAACTTTAGTAAAACACTTGGTCGTTACTAGGTGTAGGGCAGCCAAAGGATAGGTGGTGCGATTCATATCAGTAAAAGTATGGAAGAAATAAATAGAGTTGTGTACTGCAGCAGCGCACCAACTGAACAGTGGCTGAGAGAGGGGAAGATATTAGTATTTCACCTAAAATGTTTTAGGTATAACCTCTGAATGTGAGGTTCAACTTCTAGATTGATATGGCAAATTGACTTGGTATTTTTTTTGCTTTGCCGCTTTCATGTTTCTATAGTAATTCTTTTACCTTTTTGTTGTCTAATGAACTTGATGTTAACTGAAGTTATGGTGGATCAGCAGAGAACATAGCTTGAATTGACATAAAATATAATCTCAGAATCATATAATGTTTTTTGTATTTCGTAATGAAATATTCCTTAGCTATATTGCATACCTGCCTTTAAATTGTATTATTATGGAGGGTAGACTTTAAGAACAATATTATTTATATTTTTCTATAATTCCTGTAAAGCTAAAAATTTATCGATCACTAAACTAGCCAATGTTGTAATAATTATTGATATTTTGTTCTTTATCAAATTTTTACCTATATTTTGTTAGTAATCTGTATTTGTAAAACAATTCTGGAGAGAATTAAATAACATAAACAGAAATATAAATAAAATAACAAAATCAATTCGAGCCCACGAAATTCACAGTGTTTCCTTAAAGAATTTAATCTNAAATTAATCCGAGCCCACTGAATTCACAGTGTTTCCTTAAGGAATTTAATCTCCTCCTAGTACCCAAGGTTATGGATTATTTTCTCCCAGGATAGAACGAATTACACACTGATGTAGTGCTACTTCAAACCCCAGTGTTTCATTGAACTCAAAGTTCGGTAGCAAATCACACTTACTGTTGCTTTCTTTGAAGTTAAAAGTATGCAGAAAAAAGGAGGAGAACTCAGAAATTAGTATGTAAAATATGAGAGAATGGTCTTGTATTTATAGCCAAAGTTGGCTGAAATCTGAAGAGGTGCAACTCTTCAGAATGGTTGTTTTTGCAAAACGGACATAGAGTAAATGCCATGACATAATTGGTTATTTAATCAACAATAAAGAGGGAAAATTGAAGGGTAGTTAATTTTCTGTTACAAAACAGAAAACTAAATATTGGATAACTGAAATGGATTTAATATTAATATTTATTTTAATATTAATATTTTGTTATTAAAATAAATATTTAATAACATTTCTGTTAATATTTGCTATTAACAAATAAATTTGGTCCAAAATTAATCAATCGATCGATCATTTTACCAAATCCAAATCCAAATCCAAATCCAAATCCAAATCTGAATTCGAAGCCGAGGCCGAGGCCGAAGCCGAAGCCGAGGCCGAGGCCGAGGCCGAAGCCGAAGCCGAGGCCGAGTTCGAGCCGAGCCGAGCGACGACGACGGTGCGAGGCTTGCCTTCTTCTCAATTCTTTAAGATCCAGAAGAAGAGCAATTGCTTATATACCCATCAAAAACCTTTTTCTCTTCCCATGTGGGACAATCAAGGAGGGAAACTCAAATATTACTCAAATATTTCATTTTCCCCTCCATTTTCCATTCACCCTATTTTAAGAATTAATAAATCATTAATTGATTAAAACACCAACTATCCCCCACATGAATGAGGAATGGCTATATCACGGAAGTATGCATGAAAAATTGTGTGATTCGCAAGCAAGGATTAATTGCATCTGGATAGTAGTAGGTTTCCCTTTGAACTTTCCGTAGTGAACTTATGTCGGATATACTCGATCAATCGGTAGATTTGATATCTTTGAACCGTCAAACTTTGGTGTATACCTAGACAACCACAAGTCACACAACCAACCCTTAACCGCATTTGGTTCTCATTGTTGTGTTCGTTTCAGCCATGAACATCGTATGGTTTCATAAGTGCATAGAGAACTGGCCTTGCAAAATTCTCCTTGAAGCGGCTAACACTTTACACTTACATAGGTGATTCCTAAATGTGTCATCCCGTAGATACACTATTTGATATTCCCCGTATCAAATTTAGAAATCATTAAAAAGCCTTAATGCTTTATCCTTGATACTAAACATTGTCTCATCACGAGAATGGACCAAAAGTTTAGTTGACAATGTTGAACCGTCATTAATGACTTTGTTTGATCTCCTTGAACCTAGATCTTGGGATCTCTAGTCTTCTAGGTAGAGTTACAGCCACTTGTTCTCGGCCATAGTCTCATTCCCCTTGATGATTTCTCAACTACCTCTCTAGTTAGGCATTTTGTAAGTGGATCCGACACATTATCACTTGACTTTACATAGTCAATCGTGATAATTCCTCTAGAGAGTAATTGCCTAATGGTTTTATGTCTTCGTCGTATATGACGAGATTTACCGTTATACATAACACTCCAAGCCCTTCCAATTGCTGCTCGACTATCGCAATGTATACATATTGGTGCCAACGGTTTGGTCCAAAATGGAATATCTTCCAAGAAATTCCGGAGCCATTCAGATTCCTCACCGGCTTTATCTAAGGCTATGAACTGAGCCTCCATTGTAGAGCGGGCAATACAAGTTTGTTTGGACAACTTCCAAGATACCGCTTCTCCACCGATAGTGAATACATATCCACTTGTGGACTTGGAATCAGTTGATCCGGTGATCCAGTTTGCATCACAGTATCCCTCAATGACTGCAGGATATTTACTATAGTGCAAGGCAAAGTCCTGGGTATGTACTAAATACCCCAAAACTCGTTTCATGGCCATCCAATGAGATTGACCTGGATTGCTCGTATATCGACTCAATTTACTTATAGCACAATCTATATCTAGTCGTGTACAATTCATGATGTACATTAAACATCCCAAGTCCCAACACACGAGCATAATCCAATTGTGATATGATTTGGCCTTTGTTATTTGCTAATGCAAGATTCACGTCAATTGGAGTCTTTGCAACTTTAAAGCCCAAGTGCTTGAATTTTTCAAGTACTGTCTTAACTTAATGAGATTGTGACAATGCCAGACCTTGAGAAGTCTTGTGGATCTTAATTCCCAGAATTAAACCAGCAACTCCCAAGTCTTTCATATTNACGAGCATAATCCAATTGTGATATGCTCTGGCCTTTGTTCTTTGCTAATGCAAGATTCATGTCAATTGGAGTCTTTGCAACTTTAAAGCCCAAGTGCTTGAATTTTTCAAGTACTGTCTTAATATAATGAGATTGTGACAATGCCAGACCTTGAGAAGTCTTATGGATCTTAATTCCCAGAATTAAATCAGCAACTCCCAAGTCTTTCATATCAAACTTGCCAGTTAGCATGCGCTTAGTCGCATTTATGTTGGCAATGTCATTACTCATTATCAGCATATCATCCACATATAAGCAAACAATGACTATGTGATTTGGAGCATTTTTAATGTACACACATTTATCACACTCATTTATTTTAAAACCATTTGACAACATTGTTTGGTCAAATTTCGCATGCCATTGTTTGGGTGCTTGTTTTAGTCCGTAAAGGGACTTAACAAGTCTACAACAAGTCTACATACCTTCTTTTCTTTACCTGGAACCACAAAGCCTTCAGGTTGTTCCATGTAGATTTCTTCCTCAAACTCTCCATTTCTTAACATCCATTTGATGAATTTCAAGACCATAAACAACAGTTAATGCTACCAACGTTCTTATGGACGTAATTCTTGTAACTGGAGAGTATGTATCAAAATAGTCAAGACCTTCTCTTTATTTATGCCCTTTGACCACAAGTCTTGCCTTAAATTTGTCAATAGTGCCATCATCTTTCATTTTCCTCTTAAAGATCCATTTAGAACCCAACGGTTTATTTCCAGGAGGAAGATCCACCAATTCTCATGTATGGTTGTTCAATATGGATTCTATTTCACTATTGACTGCCTCTTTCCAAAACAATGATTCCGAAGAATACATAACTTCTTTAAATGTTTGAGGCTCATTTTCCAATAAGAAAGTCACAAAATCTGGTCCAAATGAAGTAGACGTTCTTTGACGTTTACTACGTCTTGGATCCTCCTGATTAAGTGTACTTTCTTTTGTTTCTTCCCGAGGTCGTTTAGATCCTTCACCAATCGACTCACATTCCTTTTTATACGGATATATATTTTCAAAGAAGTCAGCATTATCTGATTCTATAACCGTATTATTATGAATGTCGGGATTTTTTTATTTATGAACCAGAAATTGATATGCTTTACTATTAGTCGCATATCCTATGAAAACACAATCAACGGTTTTCGGTCCTATTTTTACCCTTTTGGGTTTAGGAACATGCACTTTTGCCAAACACCCTCACACTTTAAAATAATTCAAGTTGGGCTTTCTTTCTTTCCATTTTTTATATGGAATGGATTGTGTTTTGTTATGGGGCACTCGATTTAATATTTGATTGGCGTAAAAATGGCTTTCCCCCACAAGTTCTGTGGCAAACCAGAACTTATCAACAACGGGTTCATTATCTCCTTTAATGTACGATTCTTTCTTTCCGCAATCCCAATAGATTGGGGCGTGTAAGGGGTCGTTGTTTGATGAATAATTCCATATTCTAAACATGTTTCTT
>ML275075.1:4697-18370 GCA_005239495.1 Nicotiana undulata | reverse complement strand
TTCTTTCAAGGATGACTCGAGATATTTTAAGTATTCAAGCTTCAACAGTGGCATCAGAGAGCGTTTCAGTCAAGCGAGACTTCAAATCAGTGATCATAGAGCATCTATGAGGGAGAGCTTGGAAAAATCAGTACTCTTCAGAGATTGGATCCGTTCGGAAAGAAGAAATTTTGGACTTGCTGAATCACAACCGGATATAGACGAAGCTTATGAAGAAATGCTAGCGGAACTTGCGGAGGATACTGCTTCGCCCGGAAGCGGTGATGAACAAGCTTCTTTTCCGCCACCACCAACGGAAATTCCTCCCAACCTTGAAGGATTTATGAAATTTGTTAGAGATAATATGTAGATTAATATGTAACTTGTATTTTGGCACATCTTGATTAGTTTTTTTCCCTTTTAATGGTGGTATTAGTACCTTAGCTGTGCTCATTCCATTGGGGGGAGGAAGACTAAGAAAGATATTGTCATTTTTTTAAATGTCGTATTAATAAAAATTATAAGGCATTTCCTTGAATATTTGTGTTTACACTTGAATTACAATACATAAGTCATAATTATATAATATAATTTACAATAAATTATCTTAGATAATATAATATAATTACATAAAAAAAATTGTAACTCTAGAATCACACTTATATAATATAATTTACAATAAGTGCAAGTTTGAATATCTCTTTACTATTTTTTTTTGTGTTTAAACTTGAATTACAATATATAAGTCATAATTATATAATATAATTTACAATAAATTGCCTTAGATAATATAATATGAATACATAAAAATAAAAATAAAATTAAATAGCCAACAACTATAATCTCAAAAACTAGCCGTTTGGCATTTTTAAAAAATAGCCATTTGGCCCCCAAACTTTATTTTAACCCAAAACGTTTTATAATTACACATTTTCCCTATTCTCAACTATAAATACCCCCTCATTCTTTCATTTTTACTCACAAAATCATCAACCTCTCTCTACTCAAATTCTCAATTCAAGTTAAATCATGCCCGGTGATTCTAGAATTACCCCATTTGTTCGGGAATACTATAATTTGGTAGAATAAAATGAAGAAACTTACACGATATCGTGCAAGTACTGTGGTCGAGTCTACACTCGGCGAAAGTTGGAGGGCACAGTCTCTTTAAAGAGGCATATAATGAAGTCTTGTCAAGCGCGTCCTCAAGACATTCGTATATTTTAATTTTATTTCAAACTTGTGTTATTTTAAATTTATTAGACGTATTATGCTTAATGTTGTAGTTTGTTAAATTAATTTGAAGTATTATTAATTTATTATGCAATGTTAGTGCAAGTTTGAATATCTCTTTACTATTTTTTTGTATTTAAATATGAATTACAAGATTTATGTCACAAGATTTACAAGAAATTGCGTTACATAAAAAAAATAAAAAAATAGCCTGGACCCCTTTAGGCCCGTTTGGGCCCGTGGGCCCATCCCACTTAGTCCGGGCTCATGTGGGCTTAGGCCCGTAGTGGGCCGGTTCCACCCATTTGGCCCGGGCCCGCCTAACCCAAGCCCACCGGTCCCGGACCCGTTTAGCTCGGTCTGTTTGGCCCGGGCCCAGCCCAGATTACAGTCTTAGTTTGGAACAACTCTAGGTACGTTCGAGGACGAACATATGTTTAAGTGGGGGAGAATGTAATGACCCGATCGGTCGTTCTGAGAGTTTAGCCCCGCTCCCCATGTTTCAACTTTGGCATGTGTTAATTAACCTAATTATGATGTGTTTGGTAGGCTGGTTCGGGTTCGGAGTGGCCGTGGTGAGAATTGAGACACTTAGTCTCTTAAATTAGTCTTATAGTTGAAAAAGTCAACGGGGATTTGACTTATTGGTAGACGACCTCGGAATGTGGATTTTATGGCCCGGATAGTTTCGTTAGGTGATTTGGGACTTAGGAGTGTGTTCGGAATGTGGTTTTGATGTTCGGTGTAGAATTAGGCTTGAATTGGAGAAAGTTAGTTTTTGGCGACTTCAGGTCGGATGTGGAAAATAAGCTATCGGGGTCGGAATAGAATTCCGGAAGTTGGAGCAGGTTCAGAATGTCATTTTGGATATGTGTGCAAATTTTCAGGACAATCGGATGTGTTTTGGATGGTTTCGGCATCCTTGGTGAAATTTAGAAATTTCAAAGTTCATATGCTTGAATTTGATGCGATTTTGGTGTTTTTGAGTTGTTTTTGGTGTTTCGAAGGCTCTACTACGTTTGAACGAGGTTATGTGATGTGTTGGTATGCTTGGTTGAGGTCCCGGGGGCCTCGGGTGAATTTCGGGTGGCTAACGGGGTGATTTTTGGCTTTTGAGCATAATTGGTTTGCTGGTTTTTGTTGCAGGTAATTTTACTCTTCGCGATCGCATAGAAGGGTCCGCGATCGCGTAGGCTAAGTTGGGCAGGGGTGAAATTGCTCTATGCGATTGCAGGGGTCAGGTTACGATCGCATGGGTCTGTAAAGTTGTGATACGCGAACGCGTGGCCAGGGTCGCGATCGCGTAGAGGAAAGTGGGCTGGTGAGGAGTGGAAGGTTTTGGTCAGTTCGGTCGCGTGGGGAGAAACGTGATCGCGTGAGTGGGGAAGGCAGAGCTTCACGATCGCGTGGGCCGTTCCGCGATCGCGTAGGGTAAGTTGAGAGGCAGTGGGTCATTGTGCTTCGCGATCGCATGGCCTTGTCCGTGATCGCGATTAAGGAAATTGACCTGGGAAGACTCTTTTAAGGTTCAAATCGAGGGTTTAGTCTATTTTTGCAAAAACCCATTGGAGAGCTCGGGAAAATGTGGAAATTGAAGAGATTTTCAGTAGAGTTCTTGAGACTCGGAGCATTTGAGAGCCGATTCGAGGGGCAGGAGTATTGCGGAGTAGCTTTTCGGGTTGGTATGAGGTAAGTAATGACTTTAAATCTTGTCCTGAGGGTATGAAACCCCGGACGTAGCATCTTCTCACTGTTTGGAGTGACGCACACGCTGGATGACGAGAGTGTGGCGTGCACTGATTTGGAAATTTGGACTTGGTCCTTCCCGAGGCAACTATTGAGTTGCGAAATTACTTTTAAATCACATGATAGATCGTATGTTTATACTATCGCTATATTTGGGCTGTAAGCCATGTTTGGGGCCTTGTGCTGACCTGTTTAGACCCTTTGGGGGTTATTTTCTAATTTTTCTCACTGTATTGATTATGTTTTACACTCAGTCATACCATGTTAAACTGTTTTTGAAACTCAAACCTGTTTACACTGTTTTTGTGATAAATATTGTTTTGGGTCGAGTACCCCGTTTTACTGATAGCTCGAGTGGCTTGTTAGAGGTTTCTGACTGAGTGAGGCCGAGAGCCTATGTTGTGAGGAGTATATATGGATCGGGCTGCACGCCGCAACAATGTGTATATATATGGATCGGGTTGTAGGCCGCAACGAGATATGTTGGATAGGGCTACACGTCGTAGCAAGATATATGGATTGGGCTGCATGTCGCAATAATATGGAGTCGGGCTGCACGCCGCAACAATATAGCGCTTGGGCTGTAGGAGCCCCTCCGGAGTCTGTACACCCCGAGTGAGCACAGGTACCTACTGAGTGCGAGTGCCAAGTGACGAGTGATGAGTGATTGGGAGGCAGGAGTGACAGTGAGGTTGCCCGAGGGGCTAATGCTGAGTGATTGTGAGGTATGCTGGGTGAATGATTCTAAGTGGTGATTTGCCCGAGGGGCGGTTTATGATACTTATTTTACCTGAGTAACTATTTATGATTCATTTCATCTTTATACTAAGACTTCTTGGGTATTTTACTGAAATCATTGGAACTCATACTTGTTCAAAGGATTTATTATTGAAACTGGCTTTAAAGCATATTGACTAAATGTATACCCTGTTGGGAATAAAGATTTTACTATTGTGATTCGATGATTTGCCCTTGTGTGTTTCTTACTGTTCAGACTTGATTTATTTTTATTACTACTGAGTTGGCGTACTCACCATTACTCTCTGCACCTCTGTGTGCAGATTCAGGTGCTGGTGCCGAGTACTAGTTTTCTTACTACGTGGGGAGCTGGAGCGGGGACATCGAGGTAGTTGTACAGCGTTCACAACATCTCTGTTTTTCCCTTCTTGTTTTGTATTTAGTTCCTTGTTCCGAGACTTGATGTATTATGATAGTAAAACTTGGTACCACTCTTAGATGCTCATGACATGTTGACTCCGGGTCTCGGGGATAGTTGTTAGACTGTTTATCTCGTTTGATTTTGTTTAGAAATTCAAAAATTTATAAATACTTACGAAATGTTGAAAAGATTTGAAAAATTTGAAAATAATATGTCAATTTGTGATTGTTGGCTAGCCTAGTTCCATGATAGGCGCAATCACGACCGGTTTAGGATTTGGGGTCGTGACACCCATATGTTCTAATCTTAATATACATCTTGATATTCATATGTATATTCAAATTTAGACGTCTTAATATCTTTAAAAAAACAAAACGAGGCCGAAAAGTACCCGAGTATCACGTAATTTTCCCAAAGAGAGTCATATTTCCGTGAGAAATTTAGGAGTATCCACATTATAATTGCCCTTAATATTATTATGGTAGCTAATGTAACCATCCCTCGGGCAATAATGAGCAACAAAAGACTAATTAGTGCATTGCCGTTCGATATTTTCAATAATTACTTGTGGATTTTACATATGTATTTAACAAAACGAGTATCATTAAGCTAGCTAATAAGGTCATAATGTATGCTCTATTAGTGGGATAATAAGTCAGACGCATTAATCACCTCATATATACTAAATTACACGAAGTCATGGCAGTTTATAATAAGCATCACACAAAATCATTATAATACCGAAACAATTAGAAAAGTTGATATTTAAATCATAAATCTTTATCATTTGGTGAAGTGTTTAATAATTATTAATATAAAAACAGGACTAATTGCTACATGTTTGTTATCCCGTAATCAGTTCCACAAAAGGAGCAGAAAAGTGAGCAATATGCATGATTAGTATATTGGATATATTATGGTGGTTATAAGCACTTGAATGGTTTAGTTGGATTAAACCATAAGCAACCGTCAAGAAGGAGATAATAAACACGTTGTTCGTTTGGAATTGAAATAATTCTACTTGTTTCCAGTAGCGGATCAACAATGTGAATTTAGTAATTTTTGCTCGAACTAATATATATTTTAGGGGCAAATAAATTGTTATAGTGACGAATTCAATTGAATTCGTAAATTTTGATGCTGAGCATAATTTTATATGTAAATATTCATTAAAACTGCAACACATGATAGATTTGAACCCATAATTTGGATTTTAAATAAAATACTGATAGAGTAAAAAAAATTACACTAGATATCTTTGTCTTTTAGCCTCCTGTAGTAAGTTATCTGGATTATTTTTGGTTATTAATCTCACTTACAATGAATAATTATTTCTCATTATCATTTGGATGATATGATATTCAGTGGCGAAACTGAGGAATTTACTCAAAGGTGTTCAAAATTTAAAAAAAGTGAAAAGATTCTCCGAGAAAGAGGGTTCAATATATGTTATATACCTCTAAAATCTAATATTTTACCTATATACGCAATATAATTTTCCGACGAAGGGTGTGTTGAATTTGATGACAAGATTAATTGAACTAGTGTGAACATTTGAAGCCTCTTTTTTGGAAGAAATTGGTAAATGCATTTTCATGCATTTACATTGCATGATCACACTTAATATGATGTCATGCATGACATTATTAAGGCAATTTCCCTTCTATAAATAGCAAGGGTTTTGTTCATTTGTAAACATCTCTCACTTGCCTTCTTATCTCCTAAGGCATTTGAATCTTCTTTCTCTCTTGTAGTATTTCACTTGTATTTTTGGAGTGAAATAAAGTTTGAGTTGATTGTGTCCGAGGATTAGACAAAAATCAAATTTTGCCGAACTTCATTAATTTTTGGTGTTCTTTTTATTATTGTCTCATTTACTATTTATTAGCTACCTTTAGATATAGTAGTTGTGATTTAATCACTCTCTATATAATCGGCTTCCACAACAATTGGTATTAGAGCCAAGGTTCTATCTTAGTATGCTCTGTGGTTGCAGCATAGTCTGAACTTCCACATCATAAAAGAATTACTTTGGTGTTCGATACTGTCAGCAAATAAATAGTATCTGTAGCAAAAATGGGAGATAATAAACAAGAAGAATCTACATCAAGTGTCAATAATATGTCATCGTTGGCATCTTCGCTTGTGACAAGAATTGTGTCAAATGCGAAATTTGCGGTAGAAATTTTTGACGGGTCAGGACATATTGGGATGTGTCAAGGCGGGGTTCTAGATGTTCTTTTTCAACAAGGGCTAGATCTTTCCATTGAAGAAAGGAAACCATATGTCATTGGAGACGAAGATTGAAAAATTATCAACCGTGTTGCTTGCGGTACCATTCGATCCTACCTTGCTAGAGAGCATAAATATCCATACACAAAGAAAACTTCTGCAAGTAAATTATACTGGAGGATAAATTTTTGAAGAAAAATAGTCAAAATAAATTATACATGAAAAAAAGACTATTTCGCTTCACCTATGTTCCAGGTACCACAATGAATGAACATATCACCGGTTTCAATAAGTTGGTCACAAACTTGCAAAATATGGACGCAACTTTTGATGATGGTGACTTGACCTTGATGTTGTTGGGGTCGCTTCCTGATGAGTACGAGCACCTTGAAACTACTCTACTCCATGGAAATGACGAAGTTTCTCTCAGAGAAGTTTGTTCGGCTTTGTACAGCTATGAACAAAGAAAGGGAGAAAAACAGAAGGGCGGAGAAGGAGAAGCATTGGTCGTGAGAGGTCGTTCTCAAAATAATATGAGAACGAAGAAAGGAAGATCCAAGTCAAGATCCAGACCCAGCAAAGATAAATGCGCCTTTTGCTGAGAAAAGGGGCATTGGGAGAAAGACTGTCCAAAGTTGAAAAACAAGGCCAAACCTAAAAATGGGAAGGCTGTCATGGATTCAAATGTAACTGATTGTGACGACTCTGTTTTCTCACTAGTTACAACAGAGCCATTCAAACCATGTGACATATGGTTGCTGGATTCAGCTTGTAGCTATCATATATGTCCCAACAGGGACTGGTTTGTTGATTTTCAAGAAGGAGAATGTGGAGTTATTCACACCGCAAATAATAATCCTCTTACCGCATATGGTATTGGTTCAATCCGATTAAGAAACCATGATGGATTGATCGAACATTAACAGATGTTCGATACGTACTGGAATTGAAGAAAAATCTCATTTATGTAGGAGCCCTAGAGTCAAAGGGGTTCAAAATCGTTGCAGAAAATGGGATAATGAGAATATGCTCTGGTGAACTAGTGGTAATGAAGGGAAATCGGAGAAATAATAACATGCACCACTATCACGGTAGTACAGTTATTGGGACAGCAACAGTGACATCCAGTGATGACAAGGAGGCAGAAACAACCAAGATATGGCACATGCACTTGGGACATGCTGGAGGAAAATCCTTGAAAATTTTATCAGATCAGGGGTTGTTAAAAGGAGTAAAGACTTGTAATTTGGAGTTATGTGAGCATTGTGTCAAGGGGAAACAGACAAGGGTTAAATTTGGAACAACTATCCATAATACTAAAGGTATTTTGGATTATGTTCACTCTGATATTTGGGGTGCTTCCAAAACACCTTCATTAGGTGGGAAACACTACTTTGTAATCTTTATTGATGACTTTTCCTGGAGAGTGTGGGTGTATACGATGAAAACCAAAGATGAGGTGTTGGGAATTTTTCTCAAGTGGAAGGCGATGATAGAGACTCAAACAGGCAGAAAGATAAAGTGTCTTCGCACATATAATGGTGGAGAATACAAAAATGATCTTTACAATAAGATTTGTGAAGATGATGGAATTGTGAGACATTTCACCGTTAGAAATACACCACAACAGAATGGAGTGGCAGAACGCATGAACCAGACTTTGCTGGAGAAGGTTCGGTGTATGTTGTCCAATGTTGGCTTGGGCAAAGAATTTTGGGTTGAGGCAATAACATATGCATGCCACCTCATTAATCGTCTACCATCTGCCGCTATTGGAGGCAAGACATCATTTCAAAAATGATATGGAAAACCTGCTGAAGATTATGATTTTTTGCATGTGTTTGGCTCAATTGCATACTATCATGTTAAAGAGTCAAAATTGGATGCAAGAGCAAAGAAAGATATATTTATGGGGATTACTTCTGGAGTCAAAGGATACCGATTACAGTGTCCAGAGACAAGAAAAATTATATTCAGCAGAGATGTTACCTTTGATGAATCTGCCATAACAGATAAGGTGACAGTTGAAGATGTCAAACAAACTGATGGTGCTTCAAAGCATGTGGAGTTTGAGGGAAAATTAGTTTTCCCAACACATGGAGAAAACTAGGAAACAACAGAAGATTTTCTTCTAGAAGTAGAGCCAGTAGAGGGGGAGATTCCAACTCAGGAACCTCAACAACAACTAGATTCAATAGCAACCATCAAGCCAAAAAGAACAATAAATAAACTTGTTCGTCTCATAGAGACGGTGGCTTGTGCGGCCTCAATTGTAGCTGATAGTGTTCCTACCACTTATAAAGATGCAGTCCAAAGTTCAGAAGAAGATAAGTGGAGGAATGACATGAATGAAGAAACACAGTCCCTTCATCAGAATCACATATGGAAATTGGCCAATCTCCCAAAGGGCAAGAAAGCAATTGGTTGCAAATGGGTATTTGTAAAGAAAGAAAGATTTCCTAACCAAGAAGATGTTCGCTACAAAGCAAGATTGGTGGCCAAAGGGTACGCTCAAAAGGAGGGAATTGATTACAATGAGGTGTTTTCTCCAGTCGTGAAACACTTCCCCATTAGAGTTTTGTTGGCTTTGGTAGCACAGTTGAATTTGGAACTAGTTTAGTTAGATGTAAAAATTGCATTTTTACATGGAGACTTGGAAGATGAAATCTATATGACTCAGCCAAAAGGATTCAAAATTGTTGAAAAGGAAAATATGGTATGCAAACTTGAAAAATCGTTGTACGGATTGAAACAATCTTCTAGACAATGGTACAAACGATTTGACAAGTTTATGTTGCGGCATAAGTACTGAAGAAGCAAATACAATCATTGTGTGTATTTGCGCAAGCTTGAAGACGGATTTTTCATATATCTTCTCCTATACGTTGATGATATGTTGATAGCTTCTAAAAGTCAAGAGGAAATTGAGAAGTTGAAGATTCAACTAAGAAAGGAGTTTGAGATGAAGAATTTAGGTGAGGCGAAGAAAATTCTTGGCATGGAGATAAAAAGAGATAGACATTTAAAGAAACTCTATTTATCTAAGTGTCATGACCCAATTCTGGAGTCGTGATGGCGCCTGTCATGGAACTAGGCAAGCCACCCATTCTATCTAAGTTGAATTCAATTACCAGTAAAATCATCATTTTTAACAAAGTCTACGGATAACATTAATAATAAACCTGAAGTTTGAAACAATATCTGAAACCAAAATTTAAAATCCTACAATCCCGGATCCAGTGTCACTCAGACATGAGCTGCTAATACATAATAATAATAATAATAATAATAATAATAATAAGAGAGGAATGGCCAACATAGTCTGAAAAATAATCAACGACAGGTAGAATAGGAAAGAGATGACGAGATCACGGTCGCCAGCTGCTACCTCGACAACTCTGATGAAACTGTCAGCTACTCAATGACCAGAGCCGAGTCCCGATGTACCTGGATCTGCACACAAGGTGCAGGGTATAACGTGAGTACACCAACTCAGAAGTAACGAACCCAAACTACGGGCTGAGAGGTAGTGACGGACTAAACCTCCGAAGTTTATGAACAACATTGCATAACTTGGACATGACGGTAATATAATAGAAAAATAAGCAAGATGCGCCAAATTATGTCTGTAAATTGTACATGCCAGCATATGATCGTAAAGAATCATAAATGATAGGTACACAGTATCCCAACTCACACAAGGAAGTTCACTCAGTACTAGAATTGGCCTACAAGCCCAGGGAAAGTCCATCCCGGATTATATGTAAACACAAGTGATGTAGTCACCGAGTACTGAGGAAAAAGGCCGGTCCAACCCCACGGAGAAGATCCATCTCCGGAACATATCACTCGGACAAGATCCATGTCCAGGGACGATCCATCCCTCAATATATATATATATATATATATATATATATATATATATATATATATATATCAATTACTTCAGACAAGATCCATGCCCAGGGAAAATCCATCCCTCAATATTTGTGCGCTCATTGGGAAGACTCCAGAGGGGCTCCTATAAGCCCAAGCGCTATATCAAGCCAACGAAGGCATGATTCAAGGATCGCTGCAGTGTGAAGTCCAATCTCATAACTGTCTCAATACCAGGCTCTCGGCCTCACTCAGTCAATACCTTTCAGTCTCACTCACAAGGCTCACAGATATTAGAATCAACCCAAAACAATGATAACATATAAATAAACTAACAATTACTGAGACTGAGGCATGAAACACATGCAATAACATGACTGAGTACATGAAAGCAAATATTCACAGATAGAGACAGCAATAACTGACCATTCCGGTCTAAACATATTGGTGTGAAGCCTTAGCATTTATACTTAACATGATTTCTAATATGTTCAAGGTAAATACCACCTTCACAATACAAGTATCAGCCTAGAATAACCATTAGGCAATGCCATGGGATGAGCCAGGCCACAAATATTCGGTGTACTCCCGCATGCCCGTCACTTGGCACGTGCGTCACCTTAATTAACATCAAATACCAGATAATTTGAGGTTTCGAACCCTTAGTTCCAAGTTTGAAAATATTACTTACCTCAAAACCGGCTAAAATACTGCTCCGCAGTGCCCTTGCCTCTAAATTCGGCCTCCGAATGCTCCAAATATACCAACAATCAGATTGATACCATTATAACATGCTAAGGAATGAAACCCAATCGAAATTCATCAAAAATACTCAAAAATCCCGAAATTGGTCAAACCCGACCCCTGGGTCCACGTCTTGGAATTCGATAAAATTTACAAAACTGGAATTCTTATCCTTCCCCGAGTCTACCCATATGAAATTTACCAAAATCCGACCTCAAATTCCCCCTCAATCATCAAAAGAATTTCCCAACTTTTCTTCCCATTTTCCCTCAATTCCCACTTTGATTCCTCAATTTACATGGTAAAAATCAATACTAATTCATGAAATTAGACTAAAGGTGATTGAATAACACTTACCACAAGATTCCCACTGAAACTCTCTCCAAAACCCTTCTTCTCCCGAGCTCTCCAATGGTGTTTTTGAAATATGGCTTAAAACCCTCGTTTTTAGAACTTAAATTTTCTGCCCAGGCTTTTCGCACCTGCGGCCCGTGCCCTCGCACCTGTGGTCCGCACCTGCGTTCGGGAGGACCGCACCTGCGGAATTTCATTAAACCCCTCACTATCGCATCTGCGACCCAGGCAACGCACCTGCGGCTCCGCAGATGCGCCCAAGCGACCGCTACTGCGGTTTTCCTCCAGAACCCATGTGCCCGCACCTGCGATTACCATGGCGCTCCTGCGGCTCGCACTTGTGGTCAAACATCCGTAGGTGCGGAAATGGCAGTAACAAAACACTAGCAGCTGAAGCTGCAAATTTCCAACTCTAAATCTCCCACTAACCATCCGAAATCAATCCCAAGCCCCTCGGGACCCCAACAAAATATACCCAGACATCATAAAAGAACATTCAAACTTAGATGCACTCTTGAAACACCGAAAATAACACCAAAACACCAAAATCACATCGAATTCAAGCCTATGAACTTTCAAAATTTCTATACCACCAACGATGCCGAAACTACCCAAAACAACTCCGATTGACCTGAAATTTTGCAGACATACCCAAAATGACATTACAAACCTGTTCCAACTGTCGGAATTCCATTCCAACCCCGATAGCTTATTTTCCACTGCCAATCAGAAATCGCCAAAAACTAACTTTCGCCAATTCAAATTTAATTCTACACTGGGCATCACAAAAATATTCCGGACACACTCTTAAGTCGCAAATAACTTAACGAAGCTATCCGAGCCACAAATTCCGCATTCCGAGGTCGTTTATCAATAAGTAAACTCTTAGTTGACTTTTCCAACTCTAAAGCTACTTTTAGAGACTAAGTGTCTCAATTCCTTTTATAACCACTCCGAACACGAGCTAACCAACTCTAACACATCATGAACAGTATAACCCAGCTATGACAAAGCAGAAACAGTGAAAATAATGAAATTTCTACGGAACGACCGGCCGGGTCGTTACATTCTCCCCCTCTTAAACAAATGGTCGTCCTCGAACAGGTCTAGAAACATACGTGGAGTCACAAACAAGTGCGAATATCTACTCTGCATCTCCCGCTCGGTCTCCCAAGTAGCCTCCTCCACTGGTTGACCTCTCCACTAAACCTTCACTGAAGCTATATCCTTGGACCTCAAACTTCTGACCTCTCGAGCCAAAATAGCCACTAGCTCAACCTCATATGACATATCATCCTCGATCTGAACTGTGCTGAAGTCCAAAACATGGGACGGGTCACCAACATACTTCCGAAGAATCGACACATGAAATACTGGATGAACAATCGACAAGCTGGGTGGCAAGGCAAGTCTATAAGCCACCTCTCCAACCTTTTGAAGCACCTCAAAAAGACCAATAAACCGGGGACTCAACTTTCCCCTCTTCCCAAATCTCATAACACCCTTCATGGGTGACACCTTCAGCAGTACCTTGTCACCCTCCATATAAGCCACATCCCGAACCTTCCGGTCCGCATAACTCTTCTGCCTAGACCGAGCCGTGCGAAGTCGCTCCTGAATCAACTTCACCCTCTCCAACGCATCCTGAACCAAGTCTGGGCCCACCGAGCTCGAACCAACCAACCGGAGATATACACCTCCTACCATATAAAGCCTCATATGGCACCATCTGAATACTGGACTGGTAGTTGTTGTTATATGCAAACTTTGCTAGTGGCAGAAATTGATCCCATGAACCACCAAAATCAATCACACAGGCACGCAACATGTCCTCTAAAATATGAATAGTCTGCCCTGACTTCCCGTCGGTCTGAGGATGAAATGCGGTGCTCAACTCTACCTGAGTACCTGCACGGCCCTCCAAAACTGAGATGTGAACTGAGTACCTCTGTCAGAAATGATAGAAACCGGAACTCCATGTAATCGGACAATCTCCCTGATGTAGATACCAGCTAACTTCTCCGAAGTATAAGTAGTACCAACAGGAATGAAGTGTGCGAACTTGGTCAGTCGATCTACAATGACCCAAATAGCATAAAAACCCCTCGAAGTCCGTGGAAGTACAACTACAAAGTCCATAGTGATCTGCTATGATATTTTAGACTTCAATACTACACAATATTACAAGTTAATTGTGCAGTACCCAATTTTCGAGTGCTGTCTAATAAGAAGAACCTGGTTCTTCTTAGTCTACTACTTACTACAGTTTGCGGAATAATTAAGCAGTAATAGTAAAGACACAGGGATTTTTACGTGAAAAACACCTGGCTCAAAAGGTGAAAAAACCACG